>PISX010014005.1:0-54620 GCA_004024625.1 Mellivora capensis | reverse complement strand
TGGAGCCACCACAGCCACCTGGGTTTCGTGGTTTGGCGAAGTATTGGCCTCCACCACCATAAGGGCCAGAGCTTCTGCCTCCAAAATTGCCTCCTTTCATGGGTCCAAAATTTGAGGACTGATTGTTGTAATTGCCAAAATCATTATAGCTTCCGCCACCTCCAAAGTTGCTTCCATCATTACCAAATCCGTGATAGCCATCCCCACTGCCACCGTATCCACCACCACCTCGACTGCCACCAAAGCCACCACGACCACGGAAGTTTCCTCCACGACCAAAGTTGTCATTCCCACCAAAACCACCTCCACGACACCACCAAAGTTTCCAGAACCACTTCAACCTCTTTGGCTGGATGAAGCACTAGCCACCTCTTGCTTAGAGAGCGCTTCCCTTACTTCACAGTTGTGGCCATCACAGTATGGTATTTTTGAATGACAATCTTGTCTACGGAATCATGGTCATCAAATGTTACAAAAGCAAAACCCCTCTTTTTGCCACTGCCTCGGTCAGTCATGATCTCAGTCACTTCGATTTTCCCATACTGTTCGAAATAATCTCTTAGATGATGTTCTTCAGTGTTTTCTTTAATGCCACCAACAAAAATCTTTTTCACAGTTAAGTGGGCACCAGGTCTTTGAGAATCTTCTCTTGAGACAGCCCTCTTTGGTTCCACAACTCTTCCATCCACCTTGTGTGGCCTTGCGTTCATGGCTGCATCCACCTCCTCCACAGTGGCATATGTGACAAACCCAAAGCCTCTGGAGCGCTTGGTGTTTGGATCTCTCATTACCACACAGTCCGTAAGTGTTCCCCATTGCTCAGAATGGCTCCTCAGACTCTCATCGGTTGTTTCAAAGCTGAGACCTCCGATGAAGAGCTTCCGCAGTTGTTCAGGCTCTTTGGGAGACTCTGACTTAGACATGACGGCGGTGGGAGGGGAGACTTTAACGATGCTTACTCGGCGGCGTCCACGGGCCAATTTGATTCTTTTTAATAGTTTTTTTGTTTGTTTTGTTTTGTTTTTTCACTGTGAACATCTGTCTTTCAAGAGTGTGCTTCATGGCAAAAAGTTGTTTAGTAGGGTGTATGTATCCTTGTGGATTCCAACATCTGGGTCATCTCAGGGTTGACTGTATTGTACCTTGAAAGTTGGCGAGTTTTTCCTCGTTTTTGATATATCTAGTAATTTTACCTTGTATTATGAACATTTTGAATATTTGGTTCCAAAACTCTAGATCCTGTTAAATCCTCCAGAGAAACATTTTCTTTTTCTTCCTTTCTCCTTTCTTTTTCCCATTTTCCTTCCCGTCCCCCAGGCAGCGAACACAATTAGGTTCATACTGTAAGTTTGGCCTTACCTTCTGTGGGTGGTGATGGTGGTTTCAGTGTCAGTTCAGTGCTCAAATTCTTTTCTGGTTTTTTTTTTTTTTTGAGTCCAACTTGCATGCAACCCTTAGGGTTTAGTCTGTGACTTTGATGGTAGTTTATGTCATAGGTTAATTTTCAGAGCTTTCGCTGTGCTGCTTTGGGTATGTTTTGAGCATATACAGCTTAGGGGTGAACCTAGGATTTGTGTCGGTTCATGTAGAAGTAGAGAATCCCCTGATCTAGTGTATTCTTCTTCAGGATCACTGCTCCCCTCTCCCCCCATTGGCTTGTTCTGTCAGAGTTTTTGCTTCTCATGCTATCATATAGTTTCACACAAAGGGACCCACTTTAGTGACAAAATGAAGAGAGAAAGAGAAAAGAAAAAAACATAATGGGGGTTCCTCACTGTTCACACCTTAGGGACTTCCTTTCCTAGTATTCTGTCTGAAAAGATAGCTTTATTCCTCAGGGTTTTACATGCCCCCACCACTGCTACCGCCCACCGACTATGGCAGTGTAGTTCTACAATTAGGCCTGGCCTTTGTTGCGAGGTTGGAATTGAAAAAATGGGAAAAGAAAAAAGAGGATTCTTTTCCTAGTGCCAGTAAATCAGGATTGGAATTTTTGCTGTCGGTGCCTGCTATTTATTTAGTTCTTAGGTTCAGCCTGACCTGAGCTCCTAGCTGGGAGATGAAGAAGAAAAAAAACCCCGAACATTCGCCACCACTGTATCTTTGAGTCCTTGTCCAGAATGCCTGCTGTTGGTTATATTTTAGTGTCCTCAAGAAGCTGGCTTTTAGTACTTTGCCCAGAGTTTTTAGTTGAAATCAGTGGGGGAGAGAGAGGCTTTCACTAGTCCTTTATGTTGAATGGGACTAGAAATCCTACTAATAATCTATAATGTGTTATTTTACTGTTTCTTCTGTTTATATTTTATGTGTGTGTGTGTGACCAGATGTCTGTCTTATTTAGAAACCAGGTTTCTGATCTATATAAAAACCAGTTTGTAAAAATAAAATTATTAGTAATCAAATTAAGATAATCCTCATTATTTACAGAAATAAAATACTAGCACAGTTACTTACTTTTCCACCATAGGAATAATTTCAGATCATTTCAGAGGATTTCAATTTTCAGATCCTCATTTAAACAACCTTAGAATTAAGTATGCAGTTGTTTTTGCCCATTTATCAGGTTATCCTATGGTGCAGATCCTAACTGATCTTAGTTTCCATCTTGTCCCCCTACTTTCAATCTGGTGTTTACAGCTAGAATCCTCTTTCAAACATGAAATAGATCTTTTTCATCATTTTAAAACTTATGGTAGCTTCTCGTTGTACTTGTGAAATCTAGACTTCCTCTCTATATAATCCCGAGTTCAATGGCTGCTCCTTTTCCCAGAGACCTCATCTCATACAACTCTATTCTAGCCTTTGAGCCAACTTGACTTTTTTTTTTTTCTCTTTTTTTTTAAAAGCCAACCGCTGCTCTAGGGCCTTTGCATGTCTACCCTTTGGCACTGATATTTAAATAACTGATTTTTTTCTTGTTACTAGAATTTCAAATCAGGTATTACCTCTCCCTGCAGAGAGCATCCTCCCCCAGTCACTGAATATCACATTATTCTGCTGTACTTTCTTTTTTTTTTTTAATTTTCTGTTGCATTTTCTTTATAGCTCTTGTAATTATCTGAACTTAATCTGTTAAGAATTAATTTTCTTGTGTTTTCTCCTGCTTCCCTCCATCTCCACACTAAATTCCATTTTGTTCACTATAGTACTTCCATGTCTTAAAAACTGTCTGGCACATAGTAGGTTCTCAGTAAATAACCTTAACAAGCATTAAAAATGGAAAGTTGGCATTTCTAAGATGATATGAGAATGATATAACCAATGTAGCTATTTTATTATCATTTTTTGCCTTACAGTACAAGGACTTGTATTCAGTATTCTTCTATTCACTCTCCTCCCCTATACCCACCCTCAAGTGAAGTTGAACTTCACCCTGAAGTTCACGTGATCTTTTTAAAGCTTCAAACTTTATCATGTTCTGCTTCTCCTTACATTTCTTTCACTGCCTTCCTATTTGACCCAAATCCTTGACATGAGCTTCACAGAATCCTGGCATGCGCTGATCTCTAGCAGAGTACTTTTCATCCTCTTTTTGGTCAGTGGCTTCTCCTCTCTCCTATGTTATTATATAGTAGAATATGTAACTTTATAATGTTTTTCTAAGTTGTCATTGTACATTGCTTTGACTTTCTCTCTCCTCTACTGAACTTAGAACAAACATAAGGAAGTCAGGGATGGGTTTTGAACTTTTGCTTACTACTGATCACTAGTGCTAAAATGTAGAAAGACTCAACACATAATTGTTGAAAGAATAAATAAGTAGAAAAACTATCACATGATCCAGATGCATGAATAGAAGTTTGAATCAGTAAATGCATTTATTAATTAATCAATTTGTCTAGATAGCTAAATATGTTTGGATAAAATGCTTAATGAATAACTACTTTGAATGATATTTTTTGTTCTCTAAAAGGATAGTTGAATTTCGTATATTGTACATTTCCTAGCAAATTTTAAGGAGAAGACATTTTTTCTTTTACTTATTTCTTGTTATTATCAGGTTTAATAAATCATCTTCATTAATAAATTATACTTTATCATAAAATTATAAATAGAGATAAGCTTATAGATTTATAATTTCTCTTTAAAAATCAGATTTTAGTGTAATTCTTGAATGTCATAACAAATATAACTTATAAAATAAAACATTTTTATGGGTCAGTTAATGCTTTGAATATTTTTTTATTTTTTTTTAAAGATTTTATCTATTTGTCAGACAGAGATCACAAGTAGGCAGAGAGGCAGGCAGAGAGAGATGGGGAAGCAGGCTCCCTGCTAGGCAGAGAGCCCGATGTGGGGCTCTATCCCAGGACCCCAGAATCATGACCTGAGCTGAAGGCAGAGGCTTTAACCCACTGAGCCACCCAGGCACTCTGTTTTGAATCTTTAAAGTAAATGGTGAATATTAAAAAAAATTTTGATTTGTGCTTGAGGATTTTAGATTACTGTATTTTTTAATGCTTTTGAAAAAAAAAAGATTTTATTTATTTATTTGACAGAGAGAGAGCATGAGAGGGGGAGTGGCAGGCAGAGGGAGAGGGAGAACCAGACTCCAGCCTCCTTGCTGAGCAGGGAGCCTGAGGCAGGGCTCCATCCCAGGACCCTGAGATCATGACCTGAACTGAAGGCAGATGCTTAATTGACTGAGCCACCCACGTCTCCTGAGATTACAGTATTTTAATGTGATTTATTTTAGTATATCATTTGTAAGAGTAAAGATATGTTTTAGAATATTTGCCCATGGTTCTTCATCAGAACTTTGAGATTTATAGTTAATATGCCCATTATACTTTTTAAGTAGATCTTTGATATACGAAGTTTCTCAGTTAGCTGTCATTTAAGACAAACAGGATTATTTACTCTAGCTCATGGATGGTAATTTATAGCCTTCAAATAGTTCTCACTTCAATTTTTCGTACAAAAAATGTATTTTTATATTAGCTAAGTTAATCATTTTTGGTTAATGGATATCTTTACATTTTATGACATGTCTTCCACTCACTAGATGTTAAACCAATCTTAAAGTATCTAGCATTGATTATAATCAAGAGTGAAAATGGGAAGTGCCCAAAGGAATCTGTTCTGTATAGAAAGGCATTTCCTTATTTTATACATTGAAGAAAAAGAATAATTAATATAAATATTTTATAGTTATTATTTGAAATATTTATAGAAAATGAAATAGCACTTCAATCCTAGATATACTACTCCATTTTATTTAGCAAATAATTTGTATATTACTTTTGTTATATTCACTTAGGCGCTTAACATAATTTAACATCAGGGTTAGAATTACCTAAGTATCAATTAGATTTTCTTTGAGAAGCTATTGTGTTTTGTTTTGTTTTGGTTTTTTGGTGGGACCTTTTGTTAAAACACTTGTTGAAATTAGTAGCTAAACTAAAAATTTCAGTTGATCAGGGTCTAAACCAATTCATTATTAGAATTTTTGTTTAAAAAATGTAGCAGAGGGCAAATTACGTAATAATCATCCTTGACCTTAATATTCTTTAAAGAAATATTTTCAAATGTTCTTTTTTAATACATTTACTTCTGAAGAAACTCTTCTCAAATTTGTTGTTGATCTACTTAGTATAAATGTGCTTTGTACTTATCTAAATTATAGCATTGGCATTGTGTAACTCTTGTACGAAGGTTCTTTTGAAGTCCAAGTGGTCTGCAGGAGGACCACACAGGCAAAACACAGGCTTGCCACCTCCAGTCTGCACCCTTTCACCAATAATCACTACATGCTACTGGTCACACTAAGATAATGTACAGTGTTGACATGGCTCAGTCAGCCCATTACTACTGCTGGGAAATGAGATTGAAGCTTGTGCTTATGATAGTCCACAGTAAATGATATCACATAAGATACTCAATACCTCCCTGTTTGGGGCAAATTAAATTGCCTTCTGCAATAGGAGACTCACTTTTAGCACAGTATAAGCTTATTATTTTGGACTAAAAAAAAAAAAGACTCATGGATCAACAAAATAATTAGAAAACCATTTATAAGTAGGGAATCATAGATCCACCATCGTTACCTCAGTCTCACCTTGCTGTGTCTTAAATACACCACACACATGCATGCATACTCTCTTTTTAGTTACTTGTCACAAGGTGATTTGGATGATCATCATGTTCATGAGTTTAGACCGAACCGGTCCTACCTCCCCCCCTTTTTTTCTATAGATGTGGATTCTAGAAGCCAGAGAGATTAAGTTTGCATTGGAATTCTGTTTTCCTGGCTAATTCCTGGTCTGCTTTCCCCACCCACCCCCCACCATCAAGCAAATTTAAATCTATGGAATGCCTGGGGAAATAACAGTATGCCCAGAAATAACAATTACAATAAATAGAAATATTTGCATTTGTGTATTATTACAGGTTAACTGTTAGATAGTTATAGTTGTGACTATCTTTGAAATTAGACCTTTTTTTCATTCAGTTGCAGAATCATTAATAATTCTTCTTAAAGTTTGTTTTATTCTGGTGTATGGGTAATATTGTAAACTGTCCTATATGAGATAGTTTTAATTTATTACTAGATTGATTTAGTTTTAGTTCTTTATCTGTGTATAATTTTATCAGTCTCAGGAAACATATATTAAGTTCATGCATTATTTGGCTTTACATTTCAAGGCTGTAATTTTATTTAATTTTGTGATTTTTTTTCTACTCTATATCATCATACTCAATATTTGGTATGATGATGATCATCAGGAAAGATATTAAAAGAATACCACAGAACTTGCACAGAGTTAGATAACCCATTAATAGTTTTTGTTAATTGTCAAATTTATGAGAAATGCTTTTTAATGACTAGAAGAGTTACAATTTTCAGTTATTTAAATTATAAATAAATTTATTTCCTTTAGAAAGAATAGCCTTTTAATTTTATTCCTTCACTGTATCCGGTATGTTAAATGGATTAAATAACATGTTCAGAAAAATCATAGCTAACATTTATTGAGGAATTACATTATGCTACATACCTACACTAAGCACTTCACTTGAGTTTTCTTATTTAATCCTTGTAACCACCCTCTCTGTAGTGTGGACTTTACCTTCCCCTTTCCAAGTAAAGTAACAGAGATACTGAATGGTAAATAACAGAGCAAATAAATGGTAGAGCATATACTTAGGTTTGTCTTGCTTGAGACTTTTAGTCGTGATGTTATGAAGCCTTTACTTTAAAATTTCATTAAACTGAATGTGGCAATTTAATTTTACCAGTTCAGCAAATGTTTTGTTCTGGCAGTTACTTTAAAATTTAACCAGAGATGATCAGTAGCATATTTTTTTCCCTTAAAAGTTAAAACTACCATGTTTATATAGACTCCACCCACATATTTATCCGTTTGTCTTTTCCGCATCTATAGACAGACATATTTGCATTTATACTTAAAGAATTTCCAGTTTTCCTTCTGCAGTTGACTTCTAGCTTCATTTCTTTATATTCAAAGAAGATTTGTATGATGTTAGTCTTTCTCTATATTGAGACTTGTTTTCTGACCGAACATATGTTCTATCCTGGTGCATGTTCCAGGTGCACTTAAGAAGATTGTGTGTCCTTGTCAGGAACAGTGTGGTATATATGTCTGATAGGTCTAGTTGGTCTACATCGTTATTCAAGTTTTCTATTTCCTTATAGATCTTCTGTCTAGGTGTTCTGTCCATTAGTGAAAATGGTGAGTTGAATTCTTCAACTATTATTGTAGAACTGTTTTTCCCTTCAGTTCCGTTAATATTTGCTTCATATAGTTTCATGTTGTATTGTTTGGTGCATAAATGTTTATAATTATATTTATTCTTGATTAATTGACCTTTTTATCAATATGTAATATCCTTCTTTGTCTCTGGTAGCAGTTTTTGACAAAGTCTATTTTGTCTAATATCAGTAGAGCCACAATATCTCTTTTTTGACTACTTTTTACATAGAATATCTTTTTCTACCCTTTGACTTTCAATCTATGTGTCTTTGAATCTTAAGATTTGGATCTTGTGGACAACATATAGTTGTTTAATTTTTTTAATCCATTCTGGTAATCTCTGCCTTTGATTGAAAACTTTAATACAGTTAAATTTAAAGTAACTGCTGATAAAACAGTACTTACTTCTGCTATTTTGCTATTGTGTTCTGTATGTTTTGTACCCGTCTTCCCCCTCCTTCCCTGCATTACTGCTTTTTCTTGTGTTTATTAGTTTTTTGTAGTGATCATCTTGAATGCCTTCACATTCCTTTTGTGTAACTTTTTTAGATATGGTCTCTATAGTTAATCATAGGAATTATACTTAACATCTTAAATTAATAACAATCTACTTCACGTTGATACCAAAACTTCATAATATACAAAATATCTATTCCTCTTTAGCTCTGTCCTTCTTCTCTTTTTTATGTTTTTTAAAAAGTTTAATTTGAGTCTAGTTAATATACAGTGTTATATTGGTTTTATTTGTACAATATAGTGATTTGGGAATTCCATGTATTTTACTGTTTATCAAGATACATGAAATCTTAATCCCGTTGACCTATTTTACCCATCCTCCCACCCACCTCTCCTCTGGTAAGTATCAGTTTTGTTCTCTGTAGTTAACAGTCTGTTTCTCAGTTCCTCTCTGTCTTTGTTTTTTTGACCTTTGCTCCTTTGTTTTGTTTCTTGGCTTCCACATGTGCATGAAATCATACGATATCTGTCTTTCTCTGACTGACTTTTTGTTTAGCATTATACTCTGTATCTCCAACCATGTCATTGCAAATGGCAAGATTTCATTCCTTTTTATGGCTGAATAATATTCCATTGTGTGTGTATGTGCATGCACGCGCACACCCCCCCACCCCCCCCAACATATTCTTTATTCATTCATCTATTGATGGACACTTAGGTGGCTTCCATAAGCTGGCTGTTGTAAGTGATGATGTAATAAACATAGGCATGCATATATCCTTTTGAATTAGTGTTTTTGTATTCTTTAGGTAAATATCCAGTAGTGGAATTATTGCATCATGTGGTAATTCTATGTTTAATTTTTTGAGTAACCTCCATACTGTTTTCCACAGTGCCTACACCAGTTTGCATTCCCACCAACATAGTATGAGGGTTCCTTTTTCTCCATATCCTTTCCAATACTTGTTTCTTGTGTTTTTGATTTTGGCCATTCTGACAGATGTGAGGTAATATCTCACTATGGTTTTGATGTGCTTTTCTCTGATGATGAGTGTTGTTGAATATCGTTTAATGTGTCTGTTGGCCATCTGTTGGCCATCTGTATGTCGTCTTGGAGAAATGTCTGTTCATGTCTTCTGCCCATTTTAGATTGGATTCTTTGGTTTTTTGGGTGTCGAGTTTAATAAGTTATTTATATATTTTGAATACTAACCCTTTATTGGATGTCATTTGCAAATATCTTCTCCCATTTAGTAGGTTGTCTTTTAGCTTTGTTGGTTGTTTTATTTGGTGTGCACAAGGTGTTTATTTTGATATAGTCCCAGTAGTTTATTTTTGTGCGTTTCCCTTGCCTCAGGAGACATATCTAGGATGTTGTTATGGTCATTGTCAGAGAAATTACTGCCTTTGCTCTCTTCTAGGATTTTAATGGTTTCCTTTCTCACATTTAAGTCTTTAATCCATTTTGAATTTATTTTTGTCTGTGGTGTAAGAAGGTGGTCCAGTTTCATTTTTTTGCATGTTGCTGTCCAATGTTCCCAGCACCATTTGTTGAAAAGACTATCTTTTTTCCATTGAATATTCTTTTCTGCTTTGCCAAGATTAATCGACCATATAATGGTAGGTTTATTCTGGACTCTCTTTTCTGTTACATTGATCTTTGTGTCTATTTGTGCCACTACCATACTGTTTTGATTACTTCGATTACTTTGTAATATAATCGTGAAGTCTGGAATTGTGATACCTCCACTTTTGTTTTTCTTTTTCAAGATTACTTTGGCTATTTGGGGTCTTTGTAGTTCCATATACATTTTAGGATTGTTTGTTCTAGATCTGTGAAAAATGCTGTTGTTTTGATAGGGATTGTATTAAATGTGAAGATTGCTTTGGGTAATATGGACATTTTAATGATTTGTGTTCTTTTAGTCCATGAACATGGAAGGTCCTTCCGTTTCTTTGTGTCATCTTTGATTTCTTTCATCAATGTTTTATAGTTCTTAGGGTACCATATCTTTCACTTCTTTGGTTCATTTTATTCATGGGTGTTTTATTCTTTTTGGTACAATTCAAAATGGGATTGTTCTCCTAATTTCTCTTTCTGCTGCTTCATTATTAGTGTGTAGAAGTGCAACAGATTTCTGTACATTGATTTTTTTATCCTTCAACTTTACTGAATTCATCTGTCAGTTCTAGCAAGTTTTTTGGTGGAGTCTTTAGGGCTTTCTGTATATAGTATGTTATCTGAAATCTGAAAGTTTTATTTCTTCCTTATCAGTTTGTATGACTTTTGTTCCTTTGTTTTGTCTGATTGCTATAGCTAGGTATTTCAGTACTATATTGAATACAAGTTGTCTGAGTGGACATTCTTGTCTTGTTCCTCACCTTAAGAGAAAAGCTTTCAGTTGTTTTTTTTTAAAGGTTTTGTCTATTTATTAGACACAGAGAGAGAGATCACAAGTAGACAGAGAGGCAGGCAGAGAGAGACGGGGGAAGCAGGCTCCCTGCTGAGCAGAGAGCTTGATGCGGGGCTCAATCCCCGGACCCTGAGATCATGACCTGAGCCAAAGGCAGAGGCTTTCACCCACTGAGCCACCCAGGCACGACAAGCTTTCAGTTTTTAACCATTAAGTCTTGTGTTTATGAGTGTATATGGCTTTTATTATATTGAGATATGTTTCCTCTAAACCTACTTCATTGAGGGTCTTTATCATGAGTGAATGTTATACTTTGTCAAATGCTTTTTCTCCAACTATTGAAATGATCATGGTTTTTATCCTTTCTCTTATTGATGTGATATATTGATTTGCAAATATTGATATACCTGTGCATTCCAGGAATAAATCCAACTTGATTGTGGCAGATGCTTTTTTTTAATGTGTTATTGGATTCAGTTTGCTAATATTTTGTTGAGGATTTTTGCATCTGTGTTCATTAGAGGTGCCTATAGTTCTTTTTGTTGTTGTTATTGTTGTTATATTTTCATCTGGTTAAGATATATAACTTGTCTTTTTGAAATTGTTGAGACTTGTTTTCTGACCTAATATGTGATCTGTTCTGAACAATGTTCCATATGTATGTGAAAAAAATATATATTCTACTGTTTTTTCTGAATATATATATTAAATCCATCTGGTCCAGTTTGTCATTCAAAGCTACTGCTTCCTTGTTGATTTTCTGTTTGGATTGATGTAATTGAGGTGTTAAAATCCCCTATTATTATTGTATTATTATGGATTAGTTCCTTTTTTAAAATTTTTTTAAAAAAAATTTTAGGTTCTTTTATATTTTTTACTAACAGATGCATTTGGGAGCTTCCATATTGAGTGTATAAATTCTATATTTACAATTGTTACGTCTTCTTGTTGGATTATCCTCTTACTGATTATATGATGTCCTTCATTATTTCTTGTTAGTCTGTGTTTCAGAGTTAGTTTTGCCCTATATAAGTATTTCTACCCCAGCCTTTTTTTTTTTTCACATCCTGTGTGTGTGTGTGTGTGTCCTCTGTTCCTTTCTTTTTCTCTTCTGTCATCATAAGTTGGCTTTCTTTAGTGAGCTACTTGGATTCCTTTCTCTTTATTTTTTGCATATATATTGGTTTTTTATTTGTATGTGCCATTATGTCTGTATATAACATTTTCTGCATATAGCAGTCTATATTGGGTTGAAGGTTGCTTAAGTTTCAACCTGTTCTTTACTCCTTTCCCTCCGTGTTTTAGGTGTATAGTCTCATACTTTGCATCCTTTTATTTTGTTAATCCCTTGACTGATTTTTACAGCTATATTTATTTTTACCATTTTTGTACTTTCTACTTTTCTTACTCTTACTTATGGTCTTACCTTTCTACTCTAGAGTTCCCATTAACGTTTCTTGTAGGGCTGATTTAGTGGTTATGAACTTCTATGGCTTTTGTTTGTCTGAGGAATTCTCTATCTTTCCTTCTCTTTTGAATATTTCCCTTGCTGGGTAGAATGCTCTTGGCTGTAGATTTTTCCTTTTAGCCCTTTGAATATATCATGCCTTTCTCTTCTGGCCTACAAAGTTTCTGTTGAAAAATCCACTTTTACCCTTAATGAGGTTTCCTTTTATGTAACTTTTTCTTTTCTCTTGCTGATTTTAAAATTCTTACTTTATCACTGCTTTTTGCCAGTTTAATTAGTATGTGTCTTGGTGTGACCTTCTTTTGATTGATTTTGTTGGGGGATCTCTGTGCATCCTGGATCTGAATTTGTTTCCTTCCCCAGATTCAGGAAGTTTTCAGCTATTATTTCTTCAAATCTATTTTCTGCCCTCTTTTCTCTCTTCTCCTTCTGGGATCCCTATAATGTGCATGTTAGTATGCTTGATAGTGTCATTGAATTCCCTAATTCTGTTTTCCTTTTTGAAATGATTTTTCTCTCTCCTGTTCAGCTTGATTGCTTCTCATTACTCTGTCCTCCAGGTCACTGGTCCATTTTTCTGCTTCTTCCAGTTTACTATTTATTTCATCTAGTATATTTTTAAATTCAGATATTGAATTCTTCATCTCTGATTGATTCATTTTCATCTCTCTGTTAAGGGTCTCACTGATGTCCTCCACTATTTTCTTATGTCCAGTGAGAATCTTTATGATCATTATTTTAAATTCTTTATCTGGAATATTAATTATCTCTGTTTCATATAGGTCTCTTGCTGTGATATTTGTCATGGTCTTCCATTTGGGACATATTCTTCTTTCTCTTCATTTTGTCTCTGTGTTATAAAAGTCAGCTATGTCTCTTGCTCTTGAAAGTAATGAGTGGGGCACACAAGATGGTGCTGGTCCTCTTCTTCCACAAGGGACATAGCCACTGTGGAGGCTGGGGATGTCCAGGACACTCTTCAGAGTGCACATAGATGAGTGGCACAGTTTTAAAAGGGTGTTGGTGTCTTCCATGGGAGGTGACCTTCACTGCCTCAAGGACGAAGGCCCTGCAAAGTGTGCAGTTGGGAGATGCAGTGTTGGCAAGATTTTTGCAGGTCTTCTGGAGGAGGGGACCTGAAGCACCAGGACTGAGGCAGGCTCAGCTGGAGGGGGCAGAGCATGGTAATGAATGCAGGTACTGCACTGGTTTCTGCAGGTGGCCCTATGTTTATCCTGGGTAGTGAAGGAGAGAAATGGTACTCGCCTGTTTCTTTGCTCCTGAAGAAGTACCTCAGTGAACTCTGAATAACTTTCCCTCTGATATGCCATAGGTATTTTTCAAAATGCTCATTCTATGCAGTATTTTTGCTTGCTGTTTCTTGTGCTCTCTCTTTAAGGGCAAGGACTCAGTTTCCTGTCCCCCTCTTTTTATATTGTGTTACAAGTTACATTTTTATACATTGTTGCTCTGTAACATAGATTTATAATTATTTTTTATGCATTTGTGTTTCAGGTCTTGTAGGAAATAAAGTTTGGCAGTACAAGCCTTAAATACACTAATGCTGGCTTTGTATATACTAATGTATTTATGTTTATCAGAGATCGTTTTCTTCCCACAGCTTTGTTATTGTCTGATGTCCTTGCAGTCTGAAGGATTGCCATTAGCTTTTCTTTTACAGTATGTGTAGTAGTATTAGACTCTCTGCTTTTGTGTTTCTGAGAATATCTTAACTCTCCTCCTCCTCCTCCCTCCTTCTTCTTTATTTATTTTTTTATTATTTTTTTATTTTTTATTTTTTATTTTTCCATGCCCAGCATGGAGTCCAACACAGGGCTCAAACTCATGACCCTGAGATTGACATCTGATCTGAGATCAAGAGTTGGACGCTTAACCCATTGAGCCACCCAGACGCCCCACTCTCTTTTTGGCTAGATATAAAATATTTGGTTGACCATCTTTTTCTTTAGGTATTTTAAATATATATCATCCCATTGTCATTTGGCCTGTATGTTTTGTGATAAGACATCATCTATTAATCTTAGTGAGAAATCTGTGATGTGCCATATTTTCTGTTGCTTCTTTGAAGATTTTTTCCTTGTCGTTCAACAGTTTGCTTATTGTGTATCTTTATGTGAGTGTCTTGTTAATTATACCAAAAGTTCTTTGAGCTTATTGGTTTGTAGATTTTTGTCTTTCATCAAATATGGGAAGTTTTTGACTATTATTTCTTCAAATATACTTTCTGCCTCTTTCTCTTTCACTTCTCAGGCTCTCATAATGCATGTTGATTTGCTTGATTTTTGTCACAGGTCCTTTAGGTTTTCGTCACTTTTCTTCACTGTTTTTCCTTTTGCTTCCTGGACTCCATAATTTGAATTGCCCTATCTTTATTTGCTGTTTCTTTCTTCTGCCAGCTCACACCTGTTGTTGAACCACTTTAGTGAATTTTTCATTTCAGGTATTGTATTTTTCAGTCCCCCAAATTGTGCCTTTTATAATTTTCACCTCTTTATTGATAATCCCATTTTGTTTATCCATTTATTTATAAAATTTCCTTTCTTATTCCATGTTTTCTTCTTGCTTTTTAAGCTTCCTTAAGATAGTTATGTCAAAATCTTTGTAGATAATCCCAATTTCTAGATTTCCCAAGGGTAGTTTTTATCAATTTATTTATTTTTAAATGAGCCTTGCTTCCTGTTTTTTATTATGTGCTTTGTGATTTTCTTTTTTATTGTTGACAACTGATAATTTGAATATTTGGTAACTCTTGAAATTTAGTTGCCCCTAATATTTGCTAATTTTCTGTATTCTTAAACATTTTAGCTGCTTATTTCCCAGTCTTTTTTTTTTTTTAATTTCTGCCAAGATTTATTCTTTGGCATATGAAGATACTGAACCCTTTATTTCTTAGGTTATGTTCAGCTAGGGTTTTAACAGGTATTTCTTTGAAAGCCAGGAACTAAAAAAAAGAACAAGAACCAATCAAAAAAACTAAAACTTCTCCTGTTTACAGATTGGTTCTGTGCTGCAGCAGTCCTTCATCATTTAGCCACGCTTGTATTCATCTTAGTGATCAGCTTCAGGTGGAAGTTTTGATCTGCTTGCACTGGGCATGTATGTTTTCCGATATACTTGGGTGCTTTTGAAAGTCTTAGTTTCCCAAGGAAGTTCTCACCAACTCTTGCTCCCAGGCATTAGGTGGTCTTTTTAATGTTTTAGTTGTAACCTTTGCCCTACGCATCTGCCTGTTCTTAATTTAGCTTGCAGTGTGTTCAAGAGCAATGCCTCCCACTCTTTTTGAATTAGACAAAAAAAGAGAAGAATGTTCTCTGTTAGTCCTTCAGGTAGCTCCTAAGTAAGTTAGAATAGAGTTACATAATATTTTGCAAATGTGGTCTGCTTTGCTCCCTCCAGAACCAAGTACTGGTCTCCCACACTGGAAACTGCATCCCTCTTCAAGGCTGCTGTGTACCGGGGCGCCTGGGTGGCTCAGTGGGTGAAAGCCTCTGCCTTCGGCTCAGGTCATGATCCCAGGGTCTTGGGATCGAGCCCCACATCGGGCTCTCTGCTCAGCAGGGAGCCTGCTTCCCTTCCTCTCTCTCTGCCTGCCTCTCTGCCTACTTGTGATCTCTCTCTGTCAAATAAATAAATAAAATTTAAAAAAAGAAAAAAGACTGCTGTGTACCAAGGTTGGGAGTAGGGTAAGGGCAAGTAGAATACCACAAAGCCTTCAAGAAGTCTCTTTCTTCATTCATTGTTCATTTGGTTTTTGTAAATCTTGGATTGTCTTCCAGAATCACTGCAAAGTTGGTTCTGACAGTTAATGCTTTTTTTCCGTGTTTCTTTGGGAGGATGAGAGTTTGGAGTTGTATAGTCTGCCACTCCACTGATGTCACTCTGCTTTCTTCTTGAAAATTATTCTATTAATGATTTAATAGGAATAACAAAAATACTATCTTCTTAAAATTATCCATTTGAAATATTATTTATTTAAAAGTTTCTATGTATTTGTTTTTTACATCTAACTTTATCTTATTTAAAATAATAATTTTGACCCCCTGTCTTGGCCCTGAGGGGGTTGGATGGACAAGTTGGGTGTAGTAGCTCTAATCTGAGCAGTGGTACCTCTTCCTCCTCATCCCAAAACTGGTGGTGATCCAAGTAAGTGGCCATGGCTCTTGGTGAAACTGTGGGCAGGCTGTGCCTGAGCCTGGCGTCTGTTTGCTTTGCGTGGAGGGTGTGGATGCTGTGGAGGCTGCCTCTCCACTCCATGTATGTGAACATGAGAAGTGGCCCTGACAGGCTGGCAGGGCTGAGGCCAGTAGGAAGGAGAACCACCAGTAAGTAGTAGGTGTGCAACAGAGAAAAATGTGAATCACTCCAGGCTCTCTTTGTTTAGAGTTACCTTAATCAGGGAACACAGATGTTCTTAATAGCATTGAGAAATCAGACTATTTGTCCAGTTATGTCACTCTTGGGTCATCTGTTTTTAGGCTGTTTATGTCTAGAATATCTATCGCTGGGTTGCTAGGAGGAGGTCAATGTTTGCCTCCTCACCAGTCAGTTTCAGAGACTACATTATTAATCCAGATTGGAAAGCCCATAGATTTAGGTGCTGGAGATAAAGTCAGAAAAATCATGAACCCTCATTTTGAAGAAATATATGCTACTGAGTTCTCTGAAACTATGATATGGCAGCTTCAGAAGAAGAAATACAAAGTGCTTGGCATAAATGAATAGCAGAATACAGAGTTCCTCTATGATATAAGTTGCTTAAATGTGCTGGACAGCCCCTGACTGTGTTGAAAGATACCAGAAATGTCTTGGAGGCAATGAGAGACAGGGTCATTCTTGTTCTGGTTTTACCCTTTCATCCCTATGTGGAAAACATAGGTGGCAAGTGGGAGGAACCTTCAGAAATTTTAGAAACCAAGAGAGAGAATTGGGAAGAACAAGTCAGTAGCTTGCTTGAAGTTTTCAGAAAAGCTGGTTTTGTTAACAGAGCTTTCGCCAGACTGCCATACCTGTGTGAAGGCGGCATGTGTAATGACTACTACTACTGTTTTTAAACCAGTATAAATACTTGGAGGCCCAATTCTTCAGAGCATACCCCAAAAATATACTCTCCAGAAGAGGTCTGTGTTTGTGATTATGTGAAGGGAGGACCTTTGGGGACTACCATTGCTATATCATGTAGTGATTTAAGTAGCCAAAGTACTAATTATTTCTTTGTAGTATATAAAAGGAATGTTTTTAAAAAACAAAAACCCAACTTTTTGAGGATTTTTATCAACTCTTTACTCAGTAATACAAGTCACATTCTAATTATGGAAGATATTTTTTATACTTAATTGCAGTAAGGACTCAGTCAGTCAAAGCAATGGTCACAGCTTCACATGGAACCAATAAATATGTATTGTTTTTATAAAAGGAAGACTGGCAAAAAAGCTGTCCATTCACTTGCAAATATTTGGTTATAAGGTAGAGCCACTGACACTCTTTCATGTTTAGAAATTCTGTCGTTATTCAAAAAATGTTTTTGATCATGCTAATAAACATTTTTAGAGATAAAAAAATAAAGTAGTAACTTTTAAATATTATATCAAAAATTAAATATGGCCATTAAATCATTAGAATGTAGATAATAATAATAACATGGAATATTATTAAATAGACAAATTTTTTGTGTTTACTTGAGCACTGGGGATATTTAGCATATATAAATTAGACACTAAGGACATTATCTCAACAGAGAGACAATAGTCTTAGCGTCCTTAGTGTCTATTCTCTTCATAGACAATACTGAGTCATTATACTTTGCCTTACCAAATCACCACTTGAATATACTTAATTTATTGATTTTTTAAAGCATTTTCTTTGAATGTGATTTAGATCTAATAAAAAACACTTCAGTAGTAATGTTCATTTAAAAGATTTCAGGTCTCTACACTCTTTATAGCATATTAACCTATCACAACTAAATGTAGCTATCCATAGGTTTGTTTTCAACTTAGTTTAAAGCAAATCTTTTTTCCACTCTTACTATTAAATATTCATTGCACACACTTGGTGATATTTCTCTAACAATTTATAAAGATAAACCTTATATTTTAAATTATGTAATACTTTTTAGAATTCATACCTAGTATGATATGATCTTCTAAAACTTAATGTTGTTGAGATGTAAACTGAGGGCCCAGTTGAGTAGATGTGTTTGTTTATAGCATTAGTCTGGTAGTTTTTAATCTAAAGTAGTTTAGGGGCGCCTGGGTGGCTCAGTGAGTTAAAGCCTCTACCTTCGGCTCAGGTAATAGTCTCAGGGTCCTGGGATCGAGCTCCGCATCGGGCTCTCTGCTCAACAGGGAGCCTGCTTCCTCCTCTCTCTCTCTGCCTGCTTGTGATCTCTCTCTGTCAAATAAATAAATAAAATCTTAAAAAAAAAAAGTAGTTTAAAATATCTGGTTCTATCTTCATGAAAGAGATGTTTGTACATAAAAAGCTCTATCAAAGTCTTTTGTAAATCTTCATTTAGCATGATTTTCAACAGTGCATAGATATTATAAATGCCCTTAGCTAAACACAACTGCAGTAAAAGTTAAAAAAGAATCTGGAATTTATCTTGTTTTGAGATTTAAGTCACCATTATACACATTATTTGCTTAATAAGTTAGATATATGTATGTTAGAATTTACTAAAGGAAAATATATGCTCTGTCTATCCTCATTTAAAATAATTTTGGCTATAGAGGTATTTTTTTCAAACCAGTCAACTTATTTTAATTGTGAGTGCTAGGAATTCTTTTTTTTTTTTTTAATTTCTGTCACTTTTTTTTTTTTTAAGATTTTATTTATTTATTTGTCAGAGAGAGCTCACACAAGTAGGCAGAGTGGCAGGCAGAGGCAGAGAGAGAAGCAGGCTACCTGCTAAGCAAGGAGCCTGATATGGGACTCGACCCCAGGACCCTGGGATCATGACCTGAGCCGAAGGCAGTGGCTTAACCAACTGAGCCACCCAGGTGTCCCTAGGAATTCATTTTACAAAGTTATTTACCAATGAGAAATTATTCTGTTATGTAAATTTCACATTATAATTATCACAAATAATTGATGGACTATCCCTGTGAATATATGTTGCACAATATACATACACATAGCAACATACATAATATGTACATAATTTATGTATTTATTAAAATTTCCTCAATAAGTATATCTAGATTATCTTATTGGTTAATTTACATTAAATACTGAAATACTTTTAAAATCACAATTGCATTTTAAAAATTAAGTTACTTTTCAAGCAACTGAAAGGTGATCTGTTACCTTAAAGCACGTTTTAAGTATTTGTGCTGTCTGATCATTTAAAGGTCTTTGTGCAGGATTACTGTAATAATGTACCTATGCCTGTGTGTGTATTTGTATTGTGTATAAGAGAGAGAAAGAGAAGAAGGGAAAGAGATCTGAAAGCAACCGTTACATCCTTGTTACAGTTATGGCAACTTAATACAAGAATCAGAACAGCAACTAAAAACATCATATTAAACTCTCTTGCACCCTCTGTTGTTATTTTTGGGGAACACTACATGTATCTTTCCATGATTGTATTGGCATTAGACTTACTAAAATCCCTGATAAAATTAATACTTAGTTTATTATACTTGCTCCAAATTAGGTTCATAGTAAAGTAGCATTTATTTATAATTCTTGGTTTATGTTTCCTTCTATTACAAATATGTTTTTATTGTATAACACCTTAAGTCAAAGAGGAACCTCTCTGTTTGTCTTTGATTTCTCCCAGTTACCAGTTTCAAGCCCCTCCAAATGTTTCACACAAATGAAAATCTCTGCAGGATATATACACTGTATATACAGTTTTCCAGAATTACAAATTCTGCCTGTTCTTTTGTAAATCTTTCAATTGTCAGACAATTTCCTTCCAAAATAAGAATCTGGAATCGTCCATACTAAAATTAAGAATTTATAACTGTTAGGAACAGATGTTTTCATAAACATTTGCTATAATTAATTTCAACTAGAGGTTTGAAGGAACAAAGCAGTTTTTCCCGCTTCAAAACTTTATTGCCTTTTCCCCATATAGCAAACTCTGAAATCGTTTCTCTAATACTATTTAGAAAAATAATTGTACTCCTTATTTGGTATGTTTTTGAAAAAGAAAAACTGCTTTTTTTCCTTATTCCCATCCTTCGAAGGTTACATTTAATGTGATATGCTCATTTTGAAACACGTATAAAATGAAGAAAACCTTTGTAATATATTATGATGGCAAGACCTAGTTTAAAAAGCTGAAAGTCTCTTAATTATTTGAAGGATTTTATATTTGATCTGGTAAATATCAACAGAAGGGAAGAAATATTCTGTTGGTGAGATCTCCTGTATTTAAGTAATTATAATCTTTAGTTTTAAAGAGAAAGAAGGCTCATATTTTAAATGTATGATATAGTTACTTATTTTATGCTGATTATAGAATGTTTCACAGGAAATGTCTGCAAGCTGTTAATTAACATGTGTTGTAAGAAATTTTCATTTAGTAAGAAGCAGAGTAATTTTCTTTAAATCCTTTTAGTTTATTTATTATAATACCATTTAATTTTTTAAGAAAATAAAGTATGTTCTATGAGTAATCTTATAGTATCCATGTTTTCAAAGAACTAACAAAATATGCCCAGCTAAATTGATCTTAAACATTTAAGTGGTTTTGGATAATTTTCTTCTATAAAATTTGGCAGTAGTTTTGAATGCTGTAATCCATTTTAGGATTTTTGTTTAATGAAAAAAAAAAAAAACCTGAAGTACATTTTGAAAAAAGAATAGCACGGAGCACTGGGTGTGGTGCATAAACAATGAATTTTGAAACACGGGAAAGAAAAGTAAAAAGAAAAAGTAAGTGGACTCAGTCCAGTTCTTGTCCTCCTATACACTTTGGCAGAGCTGTAAAGATTTTGAAAAGAACCAACATTCTTGACTAATCTGTCAACTATAAAATGTGCAAAGAAAAATAGGTAGCTGTCATTAAAATTACATTTCAGCTTTCAATAACCATTTAATGAGTACCATAATTATATAAGTATGGTACCTTAAGTACTGTACTCAATAATTAAAAATAATCTCATCTTTAAAGTGAAAGCTCTGTAATTACTATTTGACTTAACCAGGACCACTGTGATGATCTCCAGTGGCACCTTAGATTGTTCAAAGTGGATTAAAAGTGTAAATTAAAATGGATAAATCATTAAATTGTTAAGCTTTAAATATCATAAAAATGAATTTAACCTGATGTTTGATAGTTACATTACAAGAATTAGAAGTTAAAATGTAATCAGAATCTAGTCTTTAAATTCGTTTCTAAGAATAAATGGTCTATTTAATAGTAGTATACTATGGTTTCATAAAAACTGTACTTTGAGGTATATATTTTAAAATATAAACTACTAAAATTAAATTTCTATCAATAAGCATATATATTTTATACTGTGGCATTGGTAAGCATATTTTAAACTTCTTTAGCACATTTATTTTTATTCTATAATCTTTAAACTAATAGGTATGAATTTGTTCTGAGTTTGATACTATGAATGTAACAGTTTCTTGAGTGGGATTTTTTTTCTAAATGTTTGATATTACCATATGATGCAGAAATAACTTTCAGTGTTGTTTTTCCATTTTTAAAGTTGCTGAACTCTTGCCCACAGTTAAAACATAAAGTTTTAGGGACAATAGTAAGGTATATGAAAAGTTCATTGGAATGCATTCACCACCTCCGAAGCCTGCTTTCTCTTTTACCTCTGCTTACCAAATTCCTTGGCCATGGAGAGCTGGGGACTGGGAAACATCCCAGGTTCCCTGCCTGTTGCTCTCTTTTGGCTGTACCAATGGTCAGGACAGGTGACTTGGTCACTAACAAAGAGTTGCCCTTTGTTTATAAACACTAATGTATGATTAAATGGTTGATAAATTTTGGTGTTGATTATGATTCATTAAAAAATGTACTGTGCTTCATGTGTTCTGTTAGCAATTATTTTGATAGTATTTCTATCCAATTTAGGAATGGTGGTATTTATATTTTAGCATCAATATGAATTTTTTGCATAATGACCTCTGATTACAAGAGATATTTGGGGGTTAGGGGTAAAGGGATAATGCTTTTGGACCCAATATACTGCATAGAGCTGTCACACAGCAGCTTTTCAACTAAAATATTCAGTTTCATAATTTCATTATTTCAGTGTTTTTAAATTTTTTTTCCAGGAGATTCAAATAAAAATGGAAGAAGAAGTTCTACTCTAGATTCTGACGGGACTTTTAATTCCTATAGGTAGGTGATGATTACATAGATACATATTATTATAAGATAATATACAAGATACCTAATGTTACAGGATTCCAATCTTAAAGTAGTAAGGAAGTGTTACCTGTGCTTTAAAAATAAGTCAAATGTAAAGAATACTGTGATATGTGATTGTTCTACAGACTATAATGAACAATGTAACCTTTTAGGTTCTAAAGTTAAATGGCCTTATTGTAGACATTAGTTGTTAGTGTATAATTGGTATGAATGCACATGTAGTATTAAGCTCCATTATAATCAATTTTTTATTTTGTTTTTGCAGTATATCTGTTACCTTACTAAAGGCTTCCATTTGTTTAAGTTTCCTGTTAAAAGAGAATATATTCCTTATGAGTGTCTAAGAGAATATGAAATGTAACCCGTGGTTACATCAAGTGCTGTTTGTTTATATCCCATTTGGTTCTTCAGCAAATGGGGCAGTTATATCTCAATTAGTGATTTTTTTTTAAAGGATATATGCTGGTTAAGAAAACATGTATCTTCTCTGGTATTTTGGTAATATTCTCCTTATAACTTAATTTCCTTGAGTAAATGTTTATGGATTTTGTGCCTTCATAACAGGGAAACCTAGGAAGAAGAAAGATTATATTATTTCCAGTAATATTTGAATATTCATATACTTAACCAATGTAATATAAAAACTAGGTTGTTTTGTTTTAGGGAAGAAAGGTCCAGATTCAATAATAATACATTTAGGCATTGTAGATAGCGGTGCAGATTCTTTAAGAAATACTTCGAGCACACTGTCCTGATGGTTAATTAGTTCTGACTCTTTTGCAGTGACTCAATACAATACACACAAGAACCATTGTACACTTGGAAACTCACTTGAATGTTAAGCTATAACTCCTTCTTTTATGTAATAAATATGGAGTTTATGATTGGAATCTTTATATTTTTATTTGAAAACATATTGTATGTCCCTAATTGGAACTGTGTCATTTGTTTTTTCATATTCCAGGCAAGCTTTTAATATCTAGAATTGGGCCTTGTATACAGGAAGGAAGCACTTAATAAGAATGTGGTAAATTAGAAAGTTTTTTACAATTTGTTCATGAATTCCAGAAATGAGATGGTAATTGAAACACTTGACATCTTTATTTTATATCAGTTGGGGTCTGTATAAATAATCAGTCGTTCAAGTGTCACAGATACTACAAAAGGCTTATGTTCCCATGGTGTTCTAGAAGGGTATTATCACAGCAGTAAAGCTCATATGTTGTCATTATATTTTCAGTGTACTCATCCTACCTTATAAATGTTGGAATTCTTCAAATCCTTCTTTAGTGCTGAAGTGAATATAAAAGATAGTTAAAGATTCACGATTTGGCATGGGAGTGAGGAATGTTAATATGATAATATATGTGAAATCTATGTTGTTAGTATCATTGCTAGATATAAATACAATAAAAATAGCTAAGACAAAAGGAAAATAGGAATGTATTTCAAAAGAAGGAAAATCCATATATGTATATATTTTTTTGGTGAGTTAAATTTTATAGTTACATTTGTAGTTTAGCTAGTTATAGTAAATAATGGACATAATATAAAGTTAAGAGAAATGTGGTAATGTGAAGGCACAGTATTATCTTATAGTTTATTCTTGAATAGTTTGAAGATTAAAATGTTTTAGTATTATTGAATGATAATTGTACTTTGAAAATGAACTCCTAATGCAACTTTGCACAATAAATACTAATATTGTTAACTAATATAATTTTAATCAATGCCTGTCAGTGTTGTAATGTTAGGATATTAATTTATTGTTGTAATTAAAAAGGCAAGATAAAAAGCTCAGGTAGTACAATATATAAAAACGAGCTTTTAATAGTTGGCAGGCCAGTGCTGTTATTAAATAGTATTATAGTATTTAAGGTGTGAAATGAATATTTTTCTACTCAGCAGGCAATAGCTCTTACAATATAATGAGCTTACTTGTGAATTTGACACTTGGGTTAAATGCAGAATTCATAGAAGCACAGCTCTGGGGTATATTTTCATATTAAGGTTAACTGATAAAACCTAAGAATTGTTGCGTGATCACTCTAAAATGCAACAGAATTGTCAGTAAAATTCCCTTTTGAAAATGAAAATTATTTTTCTGTTGCTATCATTGCTATTTTAAACTTTACATAAATTATTAGAAAAATGTGACTGTTAACCCTTAAAGCTCCTTTAGCCTAAGAGTTCTACCTTTGTCTTATTTAAACTGTTTCAGAAATCCTGACCTTTCTTCACAGATAGTTCTGGCTGCCAGCCTAATACCATCATATTCAAGTTCTGTATACTTCTATCCAGGATAATGATTAGCCTTAGTTTGTCATCTTGTAAGACAGACATTCTAATGTCTAACCTGCTTCCTCCTCGAAACTCTTGTAAAGACTGATCAAACGTAGAAGATAAAGCCTTTTGAAAATCCAATTGCAAACCCACTGCGTTTATAAATTCTTTCTGGAATTCTTTCATATAAATTGGCAACTTTGTTGCCTTAGCCTTCATTTAACCCTCCAATACATGTACCCTTTTATAGCGTATGTGGAGGTTTTATTAACTTTTGAATTCAGTCTTGAATTGGTCACCTAAGTCTGTACTCTTCTTCCCATTATGTGTTTGTCTTATTGTGGTCTTGGATTGTCACTTTCAAGAGGGCAGAGTCACTGATTGTTGTTGTTTTGTTTTTCATTTGTTAATAATGCCTAAATATATGGTGAGATGGTTCAGATCCTGACTGCAAATACTTGGGAAACTTGGACAAGTCTTAGCCTCAGTTTCCTCACCATTAGAGTGGGGGTAAGAAGGAGGAGTTGATGGGATGGTGTCATGTGCTAAATGCTGAGTAAACAGTAGCTGCATTTATCTTCTTGTCTGTGGCATCATCATCATCGTCATCATTGGTAACCTCCTGGTATTGAGAATTTTTTGCAGTGCCCTGATACAGAGACACTGAAAGGAAGGTAAAAAAGAATGTGTGACTTACAAGACAGTATCTTTTGTCTGTTTGAAGAAAAGGAGCTAAGAACAAGCTTACCCTGAGGCTTGAAACTCTCAATCTGATACAGTATTCCAGTTGCCTTCAAAATTTGCTACAAAAGCAAATTTGTACACATAGCAATGATATAAGGAAGATGTTTTATTCTTTGTATAAGTTCAGACGTGGATTTTTGGAATTTTGACAAATTCTGAAATTTACAGTCGATCAGATCTTAACACGATAGTACTGTATGCCTAATGTTCGTAGATTTGTTTTTCATAGGCCAGGAGGTTTTACTTGGATTTGTGTCTTTTGTGGTTTTGCTTCATTGATTCCAGTGGAGTGCAGCTGAATTTAACAACTAAGGCACCAGTATGAATATTATATGGTGCCTAGATAATAGATTAGATCTTGTTTTAGAACTTCTTGTTAAAATTCAGTTATATGTCTCCCAACTAATTTGCAGATGATGTGTCAAAATGGAAAATTTATAAGACTTGAGAAGTTATTATTGGTTTATGCAGTAGATCTTATGATTTTTAAAGACCAGTGTTCTCTGTCTGTTTATATGAGCCTTCTGTATTTCTTATTTAAACATTAAAACTGAGAGACCCTTGCTGGGTATGAAAGAATAGTGGTTAGCAGTTTGCAGTAGATGATTAAGTTAGTGACTGTAGCACAAGGCCGCATGGTAGAAGGAATATTCTCTCCCCACCACCCTCCTCCTTTCCCAAGGGCAGCTGACCTTCTCCTCTCCAAAGAGGTGAGCCCCTTGCCAGCACATATGACTACAGACTATTACATTAATCTGTTTAGCTGTAGTACCAGCTGCTTGCATGTTTTTAATTATCTTATTAGATGGTATAACAGTGACCTATGAAATAAATTGAAGGTGAACATTTTTAAACTTTCCCTTTTTTACCCTATGTTTCTAAATATCTTTATTGGCCAAATTATACCTTTCCACAAAAGTTCATAGAAGTCTGTATGGTTTTTTAATCCATGTAATGCTTTTTTCACATATAATGTTATGATTCCCAAAATAGAAAATAACTTCATTTTTGCCTCATTTTTGATTTAGGATATAAAGATTTAGAATTGCCTCATTTGAGATTTAGGTAGTGTGTATGTAGTAACAAATCCAGGTTAAAATACATTGCTTAAATAGTCAGTTTAGTTAGAGAAGACCCAGACAAGTTATTGGCATTCTCGGGGAAACCCAGAATACTGCTTAATTTTCAGACATCATCTTGGTGTGTTGTATAAATGTCATAGGATAGAAAATAAGTCATTGTAGATCGTTTTTAAATAAATTTGTTTACTTAACTACGATTTTCTAGATTCTGATATGTGGTAGTAAATCATGTAGTCTACCCTAATTACTTCTACAATTTAATTTCACATGGTACCATTGCTGGGTATATTTTCCCAAGCTGTGCCATTAGGAAAAATGTATTATCTTGTGAATTTTGACATTTGGATAATTTTCAAATAGTAGTTTATAAATGAAATGTTGACTCCAGGAGACACAGTTCAAAATAGTAATAGCCAATGGTTGTTCTGTTATAACTCGTCACCAATAAACAAAGATTGTAATAGTTAGAAACCTTGGTGTTGCATTTTTTAAAAAGGTAGTGGATGCAGAAAGGATTGCAAAATACTTATGCATGTCTTTTGAATTAGTAAGTCCTACAGCTGGGATGGTGGGATGACTTGAAGCTTGAAACATTTATGAAGACCTCAAATAAATGTGAAGTACACATTAGTTAAAGAACTACCCATTCTTTTTAGCTTCCTGTTTTTTCCTTTTAAGAAATAACATATTTCATATTTTAAAAGAACATTTGTTGCAGACATAAAGGGAACTTTTCCCCCTTTATATTTTTTATTTTCTTTCCTTAAAAAGGAATAAAAAGAAAATAAAAAGCCACTTGGCTGTATATTGGGTGGTATTTATAATTTCTTAATATTGATCTGAGCTTCTGAGGTTGCCTCTCTTTATCAATATTGTGTGTTCTGTAGCCCACAGAGTTAAAGGCTATTTTGAAGTTGATAAAACATTTTTAAAGAAATTGTAGCTGGTTTGGCTTTCTCACTCCAAAGTAAGTTCTTTTCCTGAATAATAAAAATACATTTATTTGAACACTCTTTAGTCATTGAGTAAACTTTAAAAAGTAGTCTCATAGTTTTATCATAAATATTTTTATGTGTCCTATTTATACGTAAACAGTCATTTGAGAGAATATGGCAAATATCCTTCTATCATTTACATTTATTTCTAGTATAATATCTTTTTTGTCCCGTTTATATGTAAGTGGGTCATATGTGTCTTGAAACAACCATGAAATAGTGATTTAAAATATTAGTAGAGATCATAGAGTAAAAGCGTACTTTGGATTTAATATTTAGAAATCTGGATTCTGGTTACACGCTTAGAGTGATATAAGTTTGTTACTCTGTTATATTTAAGAATATGGATTCAGTGTCAATTTAATTGCTGAGAGTTACACTTTTAGTCTGTTCAGGCTGCTATAACCAATAGCACAGGCTAGGTGGCCCATAAACCACAGAAATTTATTTCTCATAGTTCTGGAGGCTGGGAAGCCCAGGATTAAGGTGCTGGCAAATGTGGTGTCCAATTAAAAGCCTGCTCCTGGTTCTCTGTCTTTTCACAGTGCTCTCACATAGCAGCAGGGCTAGAGAGCTCTCTGAGGCACTAGTTCCATTCATGAGGGCCCACCCCCGAACACCCATCACACAGGTTGTTGGGGTTCAACATAGGAATTTGGGCGAAGTGGGACATTCAGTTCACACCATGTGCTAAAGATAATAGAGACTAACCTGAATTTCCATCCCACTCTTCTACCACCCAGTAGTTTTAAGTTCATACGCCCTTGCCATTTTATTTTTCTAGGCTATCAGTGCTTCGTAAGTAGATGAGAAAGGTTTTTTTTTCCTGATTCCTAGATCATTGCTTTTCTCACTTTTTTTTTTTTTTAAGATTTGTATTTATTTATTTGAGAAAGAAGGAGCAGGGGGAAGGCAGGGGCATCTAGAGAAGGAGATGCAGGGAGCCCGATGTGGGGCTTGATCCCAGGACCCTGAGATTATGACCTAAGCCGAAGGCAGACATTTAACTGACTGAACCACCTAGGCTCCCTGTGCTTTTCTCACTTTGTGTTGCCTATATTTTGTTGAGAATCTATGTAACTATATGATACAAACTCTGTAAGTTTTTATAAATACATGATTCAGGAAAACAATTTGGAAAAAACATACAGATTGCAGTAAGACGGACTGAAGTTTATATCTTAGCTCTATCATCTACTGACTGTGTGACGTTAGGCAAAAGAATTAATCTGATTCCTGATTACCTCATTTGTAAAATTGGAATGTTAACAGCTCCTATATCATAGAGTTGTAGGGAGCATACCTTTAATGTGTAGAACACCTGGCCCAGTCATCCAACACATGATAAACTAATTTCTGCATCTTTCTTTCTCTCTTTTCTGAAATTTCCTTAAGTTTTTTAAAAATTTATTTAAAAAAATATTTTGTTTATTTATTTGAGAGAGGGAGAGAGTGAGGGAGAGAGAGGACAAGCAGGGGGGGGAAGAACAGGGGGAGAAAGAAGCAGGCTTTCTGCTGACCAGGGTGCCTGACATGGGGCTCGATCCCAGGACCCTGAGATTATGACCTGAGCCAAAGTCAGACACTTAACCCACTGAGCCACCCACGTGCTCATGAGATTTCCTTAAAGTTTTAATCAACTTTTCATCTATTTAAGTTGTCCTTTGTCTCAAAAAAATTTTTTTTAAAATCCTCTGCAGTCCTAAACTGGCAGTAAATGAGTATTTAAGGATTAGACCTGCAGTTATCTATAAAAGATGAAATTTATAAATATCTACAGTTATCTATAGATTATATAGGAAGAATGTTTATAAAATCCACACTTATTAAGCCTCACAATCTCCGTATCAAATTTTCTTATTTCTTGTTTTCATATTTGTTGACCTAGCACGACAACTTTTATAGTTAAATGATAATTTCAGAAAGCACAAAATATGTATGTAACTGTTGCATTATCCAGAAACCAAAATTAAAATAATCCTTAATTCATATCTCCATAATGAAGCCATATTTGAAAGAAGGGGGGGGAAATCACACTTGAATGATGAATATATCTTCTTGAAGTAATTTTATTATTTTTTTATGATAGTGGAACTGGTCAGTATCTATGCTTCTCTGTAATATACAATTGTCTGAACTAGTTATTGATCCAATAAGGACCTGAAAAATGTTACCTTCCATTTAACTAATTAACTGGCTTGTTTGCATTTACAGCTTTATATTAACATAACCCAAACTGAGTTGAGCATACGTGTTAGTTTGAGTTCCTTTGCTTCAGAAGCCCCTTCAAACCCTTTTTATTATCTGTAGCCCGGCTCTAGGGGAAAAGTTTTTTTTGTATTTGTTTATTTACATAGTCAGCTCTAAGCTCCAATCATCCAAGGCTGTGTAAATGTTTATCATTGAAAAGACAGGCATACATTTGAAATATGAGGATAAGCTGCTCTGAGTCAGTCATCACTGAGAGTCCCTTCCCCTGAACACACTTCTGTTTTTTCCTGGTGTCCCCAGTTGAAATGTATCCCTGTCAGCTCCATGGGTCGCTATTTGTAGTATATATTAGCATGCTGTACTTTTTAAGTAGGGTAGTGAAATGGACAGTGTCAATTTAAATATTTGGTCAGTAATGTTGAAGTGTGTTACTGGATCTCTAATTTGAGAAAATAATACAAAGAAGAATGGTTTAAAAGTGGAAAGTTATAAATCTTTTTAAACATTTTACAAATACCTTGCTTATTTATTTACTTATGGGTGTGCTTTATAGTTATATAGTTAGCTCTACATAAGGCTTGATTACTGATTTTTGATTTGACAAAGATACAGTTTAAAGGTGGAATTTTTACAGAATATTTTAATAGAGATTGATACTCAGTATTTGTCTATTTTCTGTATCAGATTACTTTGCCTTCTGGGGGAAAAGTGGCAGTGGTTAGTAATACTCTTTTAAAAAAATGATTTTATTTGAGAGAGAGAGAGCACAAGCACGCAGAGTAGCAGGCAGAAGGAGAGAGTGAAGCAGGCTCCCTGCTGAGCAAGGAACCCCCACCCCCACCCCACCCCACGCAGGGCTTAATCCCAGGACCCTGGGATCATGACTTGGGCTGAAGGCAGTCGCTTAACCAACTGAGCCACCCAGGCGCCCCTGTAATCCTATTTTTTCAAGTTTTTTTCTAATCCAGAGGTTTTACAAGTGTTTTTGCGACATTTGTTTATATATATATAATATATACATATATATTTATATATGTTTATAAATATATATTATTATTTATATATATGGTTATATATACATAAAATATACATATAAATATAAAAAATAATATAAATTTTGGTTTTATATATATATATATATATTTGGTTCAGGAGAGCTAACAAATCTTCAATCATCCTGCACATCTTTATTGTACACCCATTATAGACAAGCCAGTGGGCTAAACCTCCAAGACCCAAGGATGAATAAAACACTGCCCACTCATCATCTAGGAGGGGAGACAGACACGGAAGCAACTAATGTAGATGATGACCAGTGTTCTAATGGGGGCATTTTCCTAAGAACTAGAGGAATACTAGATGGCGTAAATTTGAGGGGTTGTTGGGGGAATGGTGGTTACAGGGAAGGTATATCTGCTGGACATTCTAGAGGGATAAGACTTTTCTATGAGGTGAACAATATGAGTAAAGATAGTCTTCATTTTCTACTAGCAATACATTCTTTTGGGGGGGCACTGTTAAAATGGTTAGATTCAATTGGCCTTACATTTGTTAGTGACAACATTATGTCCTGAGTTATAAAAGACTGCTAAAGTGGCCCTTACAGTATGAGTATTTACATACATCTGTTTCATTCTGTTGACTTTGTTACTTTGCATGAATTAGTATTTTGATAGTATTAAAGTTTTAGATTTTAGTATATTGGAGGTGTTTGATATATTTAAATCCATGATCAAAAAATTTAACTGGGAGTTGAAAATGAGAATCTTTAAATCACAAAATTATATGAAATAGCTGATAATGATATAATTGAGAATGAATATTATGTGCTTAGAAATATGGGAAAAATCAATAAAGCAGCTATGGAATAAAAAATAGCCTGCTAATGAGAGAATATTTGAAATTTAAAAGAAGTTCCAGTATCATCTGAACATATGGACATAGTTTTCATTTCATGATTATAGATGCAATGTTCTGAGATAGTTATAGTAGTTTAGCTGGTTGACATATTTCAAGGATTTTCAAAGATTGAATTTCAAGCTATTTGTTCAGATTAGAAAAGTAATTCAGATGACAAGCCCAAGTCTCTGAACCCATTTGAAGCAAAATGGGATAGTTGAACACTATCTCTTAACTCTCATTCCAATTTTTTAATGTGCTTCTAGGTCTTAAAGTTGCCTTGAGCAGCAGAGCTCTACTGTCATTGAACCAGGCACAGAATTCTTGTTACGTGGATTTTGTTCAGTGCACAGTAATGAGTTTATAACCTCTTAAGTAACTACTTTTGTTTGGTTGCCCCTGACCACCTGGCCAAACCCAGAGCCTGCTTCTCTTTTATTATTCTGATTATGTATGTAGGTTGAACAGGGACCATTTTTTTTTTTCTTTCTACTTGAGAGATCTAGAAGAGGGTCGAAGGAGTAGGATAAATAAAGCCAGAGTGATCTGACTGGTGTTTTTAACACTGCTCCTGTCCCTGTTTTTCCCACTGTCACCTGGACTGTTGATGGGCTCTAGAGAAGGATCCCCATTTTCCTGCCTCTGTATTTCTAGGTGTCATTCCTAATCATAATATTTTAAAAGGCTCTGTAGAAAAATGAGAATTTTCTTGTGCTAGTTTTCAATTTTATAGCAGCATTTCATGTGACAGTTTTATGGAAACATTTCTTTGGTTCTTATAAGGATATCTGTGGTCATACAATTAAAATTTTTGTGACATCCATTTGGGAATATCTGAATTATTGAGCATATGGGTAACAGAATAAAAAAAATAACAAAAGGCCTTTTATAAACTCAGGACTAGATTTTAGTTCTCTTGAAGTAAATGAACTTTCGGATAACATAAAATTTCATCAGTGGAAAATACTTCTGCTTAAGACAGGAGTTTTATGAAACATATTTTAATTTGGACAAGGAGGTCATGAGAAAATGGTTCATCTTCCACTGTGATGCAGAACAACTCTTTTTAAAAAAATCAGGAATAAAAATACTACTCCCACTGGTGTTCTAGCCTACATGGGAAACACAGTGCCTACTCAAATTAGGTCTCCACACCCTGATTCCTTCATTTTAGTGTCTTCTACCAATGTTTTATCCCCTACCCCCTATATCCAATATTCAGAAAAGGGATTTTTTTCCTTTTTTTTTGTTTGAGATAAAGACCACAGAGGGGATACACATGCGTTCTCCCCTATGACTCCAGCCAACAGTAACGTATAGCCTCATTATGATACATGTACATTGTGGTTTTGATTCCCTCCCTGTAGGGAGGAGGTGGCCATGACAGTTCCAACAAGGACCATATAAGGCCAAACCGCACACACCACCACCGCCCCCCCACTGGGAAGAGGAGTCCCTTAGATGATGGGAAGCAACCTCAGTCAGAGACCACCCTAGCTATAACCCATAACCTATGCAAACCTAAAAAGGAAAGACAAAAGAAGACTCTGACCCCTGATGCGGTTGCCACCTCTGTGCCTGCCCCCTCTCCCACCTTGAGAGGGTGCTTTCTCTTTAACTGCTAGTAAAGTCTTGCTTAAAGGTTTGGCTTTGAATTCTTTCTTGGCCGAACTCAAGGACTGAGGCCTTGAGGGGAATGGGATTGGCTGCTGCTATTTGGATATACAGTAACATATCAGTTATTTAAAAGTCAAATTTCTAATAGCTTCAGCCAGCTAGAATATAACCAGAAACTTAGAAATAGGAGGAAAATATTAGAACAGGCAAAATATTTGCTTATTAAAATATAAGGCACAGAAGAGCCGTTCTAGTCATTATTCCCACAGTCTTATTTCACATTTTTCTTAAACTAGAAAAGATTCTGATAATTTATGATGTTGAATTAGGCTAAAATATGTGACAGTTTAAGGTCTAATTTGTTGTTTTTATTTTAAAAAAGACACACTGAACAAGTGACAGAGGAGTATAGATTTAGGATTTTAAAGAGTTAATGTATAATCATTATGCAGATTGGTAGCCAATAGCCTGATAATGATAGTCATGAGAAAAATGCCCCTAAAAACAGAATGGAAAACTCCAAAAGCAAAGCAGTGTCGAGTTATTTAATGTAAGAAATAGCCATCCATTTTCCAGATGTATACCACATCTGGACACAAATTTCTTTAAGGCTTAGTAATATTTTGATACTCTCAACATTTTCATGTCGCAAAAAAAAATCACTTATGTGGCATACATTGGTCTTTCATTATGCTGGGTATATGAGGTATTCAAGCATGAGATTTTTTTATAGTGTGAGGTTTTTTCTTTTAAATTATAAATAGCGTGAGATTTTCTGGTCACCTTTGGGTGAGGATATTTCCTTACCTTTCAGATGCCCATGTGAAATTATTTTCTTAGGTACACTAATCCAAACAAATTAAAAAGTACATAATGTCCATATTGACTTAAAATTTATCACATGACCCATTCATCTTCATTTGAAATTTTCATATTCTGGATCTTTGAGCCAGTCTAATACAGAGTATGGTCATATTAGGTTCATGATTCAGATCCTGGATCTCTTTCTTGCCAGCATTGATTATTTTTGGTAACTTACGGATGCATCACTTCATCACTTAAAGATTTGCTTCCCTAACTTTTGTGTGTATATAAGAAGAGAGGGGTGAGAGGAAGCAGGGGTAAGGGATGGTGGTAGAGACAGGGAAACCTAGACAAGGAAAGGCAACTATAGATAGAGGTAAACAATATCTATTATATCTATATATGATCTTATTAGTAGCACCATTCATTTAGAATTAATTATATACTGTTAGATCTCTTATGGAACCATCTTGACTTTTGTTAACTAGTTGTATTAACTTTTAAAGTGTATCTGTCTTCTTTCTCCAGTAACACTATATGGGATATATATAGTGTGTATATTTTATCTCTTGAACTTTTTTATAGTTGTTACTTGAAAAGTCAAATGTATCTATGAATGGTTTATTATCCTTAAAACACTTTGAGTTTTGGTGTTCAGTATAGGAACCATTAGTGACATGAGTCTATTTAAATTTAGGTTTAAATCAATTAAAATATGTAGTTCTCCAGTTGCACTAGCCATATTTCATCTGCTTAGTAGCCACATGTGGTTAATGATTACCATATTGAACAGTCAGATATAGAACATTTCTGTTATTTGAGAAAGTTCTCTTAGGTAGTGCTGATCTACAGATTGTCAAATGAATGATGGATTCAGTTATAATGCATTCAGATCTTTTTAAGAGAAAGCATTATTTAAAGCATACATGTATTTCTATGTGTATATAATACCCTGTAATTCAACCCAATCTTGAAAAACATGGTTTATGAGATTGGATTTACTTTAAATTAGGACATCAGATTTTGCTAAATAAATGTCTTTTTCTAAATTACTGCAGAATAATTTGTCTTCAATTCTGTAAGCATTTACTTCCTAATATTGTTTACATTGTAGACTGTGGCAAATTCTTTGGAATTTTGGAATTGGAAGTTAGATATCAAATCCATGCTAGTTTCACAAATAGTAAGGTAAATGTAGTGCAGTAGGGATGTGAAGAAGGTGGGGGAAGTCTGCAGGAAGGTGTCTCAAATAATTAATTCTATTAGAAACATCAGTTAACTATAGAATATCAAATATATTCATTTCAGATGACTTCATAGAGATAGTTTGTACAGGATCCTTTTCTCACCTCCTTTCTAAATGCTGAACCTTTGATTAGTAGTATAATGATGTTTGTTATATACTTTTTTATAACCTTGTGATACAGCTTTTTTGGATTCCTTTTCTAAAGGTATGTTTGTTGACTTTACCTACTTAATATGACCTTGAATTGAGAAGCTCTTAAACATTGTATTTTGAAGAGAATGATACATGTTTTTTTTAAAAAAAAGAATATTATACCTGACAGTCCAAAACTATTGCTAACTCAGTGCTTTGTGTTCTTGCGAACATTGAGGTAGAAGTTCAAAGTTTCTCAATTCAGAGTTAAATCCAAACCCAAATTAAAACATTATCGTAAATTAATTTTGACAAACCTCCACACAGTGAACTATTTGTTGCCTTTGTTTCAATGGAGCCTCATCAGATGAGAATATATTTCACCTAGACATAGAAAGAAATCCATTTTAAGCTTGTAAGTAATTGCGCATTCTGTCTTTATATTTATTTATATATGTATAAGTAATATGCCCTGATGTTTCATTATGGAGGGGAAAAAAAAGCTTTAAATAAAAGTAAGTTTTTAAAAATTCCTGATACAGGAAGCAAAAAAGCCAGTACAGTTTCTAATTGCCTTTTAGAGTCTCTGAGTTCCCTCATTACCTGTGATTTAAGCTAAAAATGAGGTAATTATAGATAACATCAGTGTTTATCTGGTTGATCTTGGCACCTGCAGTCCTAGTGTTGTAGCTTACCCGTATCTGGTGCCACACTTTACAGTCTGATGCTGACATACCTAATTTACACTTCTCATATTTCCATTGATTTTTAAGTTAGATGTTCCTTATTGTATTTGAATAGTATTTTTAAAATCATTCCTTTAAGATGGTATAAAAGTGTATACTCTTTCACTTTTCAGTGAAAACCAGAGTAGCTCCTCTTAACCAAGTGTTGAAGATCCTGAGTACTGAGTACATAAAATGGATTTATGGTACAGTCCTTAGATTAGTGAAAGATTTCTACTAATGAATTTCTATACAAATTTAAATTTTATTATGTCCTTTTATCTCTGTATTTGGTAAAGCAGTTATGGTCACTAACACGGCATTTTTTTTTTTCAAATATTGGTGTGCACTTCAGGATCATAAAATTGTATAAACCTTTTTGCATCAGATTCAGTTTTCTTACTTTGTGCTTTCTTACCTTCAAATATTCTACGCATCTAACTGTGATCTTATTTTGCATAAAGATCACCTTTATTTTGCTCTGGCCTTTAGTGCTACTATGTCTAGTCAAATCTCAAAAAATGAGATGATCAGCTAGCTGAGCTTGTAAACTACAGGATCATCTCTGCAGAGCTTCACCATACCACCCCCTCACCATACTTCCCTCTTTGATCTTCCTTCTCTGTTGGACCTGTTGAACACCCCCGGTGATAATCCATTCTCCATTCCCTGCATTCTTTATCAGTGAAAACCAGAGTAGCTCCTCTTAACCAAGTGTTGAAGATCCTGAGTACTAGACTGTATGTAGTCTCTGAATTGTTTTCAATAATTGTAGTTGTTTGGGTTTCTTCTTAGCCCCATAAAGACATTGCTACCTGCTCAGGTAGTGCCCAAAAATGGACTAGAAACCATCCTATAAAATATACAGTATAAACTTATTTTCTCTAATTTGTCATCATTTAGGACAATTCAGAAATTTTCTAGTACAGAATTGCCACATAATCGGGTAATTTATGCATTATTTAGGTTACAAAAGTATTTAAACAATTACATTTAGAAGGTGCTAACTAGTTTTATACTAATTTTATGTGTGTATCTTAGGAAATACTACATTAAAATATGTAATTAGAAATAAAGATCTCCTTATGATCATCAGCTGTATTTATTCACTGCGTATTCTTGTTGATTGCCATGTCAAAAAAACAATACACAAAAACATTGCCAAGTGGATTAGCTACCTAAACAGGTATTCTTGGAGGGGAGACCTCAATTGCTGCTGCAAAAGTTGATTTCATTTATTGAGAAATGACTGCAATACTCATGGCCAACAGTTTTAATCAGTCACAATATTCTTTTCTGAGGAGCACATGGTAGCTTCAGAATCCTTTTTCACACAATGCTTCTAGGGCAGCCACTAAGGCCTGAGAAGTACACCAGTTTCTGCCTTTCTGTGCCTAGATGCTGGTTGTTTTTAGGGACCCAGTGCCTGCAAGGCATAGTGATTGTCACTAGATGGCACTAGTGCTTTGTCAAGAGAATCCTTAAGGCCCAGGTGTCTCTCTAATCTGTTCCATTTGAGGAACCTACCTAAATACCCCAGGTTTTTAACCACTCACAGCAGCTGTTGACTTACTTCCTGAGTCCAACTGGTGAAAACTTATCTCTGTACCCTTGGACTTAATGTTCAAAAACTAGAAATCTAAGGAAGAAAATACCAGGTCATATTCTTGTCTTGCCTTGTTTCCAGAGGCCATTTTTGTCCCTTGATGGCTGCAGTATCACGGTTCCCTTTTAGTGTTGCTTCCAGAAAGATGCTTCTCCTAATTCTCTTTTTTTCCCCTCTTATTAAATTTTTCTGAGTCTTAGTTTCCTCATTGATAAAGAAGGGTTAAAAATACATACCCTAGGAGAGTTGTTGTAAAGGTTAAAAGTGATTTACTTAAAGTATTGTTTTTTTTTTTTTAAGATTTTATTTATTTAGTTGAGAGAGACAGAGACAGAGCAGGAGCAGGGAGGAGAGGGAGAAGCAGACTCCCCACTGAGGAAGGAGCCCTATGTGGGACTCAATCCCAGGACTGGGATCATGACCTGAGCTGAAGGCAGGTGCTTAAGGAACTGAGCCACCCAGGCTCCTGCTACTAAAATATCGTATTTTTAAATATATATCGATTTTTTTTTAGCATTTCAGTAGCATCATTGCCAGATTTTGACTGTTACAGGCATATTATTTACTTTTTTTAAAAATATAAGACAAAGTTTAGAAACTAGCGTTCCTTTACTTTTGTAAAGCTGAAACATTCCGCCACTGACTCATCAGTAACAGTATTCTTTGCCCATGTCCTGATCTAAGTTCAGGAGTAGGTCCCCATTTGTATTTATGATTGTAAAAAACTTTAATTATGGTTTGGCTCCCCTCAAAGGGCTAAAGTGTTCAATATTTTGTCCTCTGTAGACTGTTAAAGGTCTGACAGCCCAGCTCTTGGAGTGGCATTTGAGTGCCCGTGGGGCTACTATTATTTTCTACACTCAGTTTTCATTTGTAGGTATAAAACTAGTTCTCCCTTCTCTGTACTACCAGAATGCTTGGCCTTCACCCGATTATTATTATTAGTTTACAGATCCCTCTACCTCCTTAGCTTCATGCTTTCTCTAATCTCTCTGAGTGCTGAGCACACAGTAGGCACTGTCACTTGTGTTTACTCCATATCACTGTTCGTTAATGAAACACGGTGCCATAGAAGAGCAAGACAATGAGTTATCTTGCGGCCTTCGTATTCATCTGTTGTTAGGGCTCTTCATCAGTTTGAGGCGTTCAGCCTTAATTGGAACTCTGAGTACCCTGAATAAATTGAGATGATTGTGAATTCCAAAGATAATGTTTCCATTTCACATGTCCCAGTCTCCTGTTCTCTCTGCCGACACTGTAATCAAGGCCCAGGGTCTTATTTAAGCTAACAAATAATTATCCTTCATTACATAAGTAGTATGTAACTTGACCTTAAAAGGCTGCGTAACTTGACAAGATGGCAATGAATCTAGCCACCAGCTGTGTCTACCTTCACACTGTCCCGGTCCCTGTGAATAGGAGCTGATTTTGGAAGAGGCTGGGGGAGTCCTTGCCTCACACTTCCCTCTCTTATCTGGAATGTATCGGTGATTTCAGGCCATGGAACTGCATGGTCTTGCACAAATTTTTATTCCTTTTGGGTTCAGAATCCATTTAAAATCTGCAGTTTTTGCTTGCAGACCACAAGCTATTTAGACATACTTAACATTTTCTGAGATGTACTCATTGCTTATCTCATCTTTGAGTACTGCTAAAACTGGGTAAAAACAAAACCTGAATATGAGATGTGAATAATATATGTGAGATTGTTGGGAAATGGATAATGTATTTAAAATATTGTTGGTAATACAAATGGACTAATATGACTTTAAAAAAAAAAAAGAACACTTCTTTGAGCTTGGAGGGGCTAGGGATTACTTAAACATGACAACAGTGGAAAAAGCATCAGGAGAAAATAATGTTCAATTTAAATTAATATACACATTAAAAAGCTTCACTGTGTTGAAAACCAAGGTATTGGGCTAAAAAGTATATGTGTGTGGCAGACAAAGGTGTGATGTTTTTAATGTATGAAAAACTCCTCCTTTGGACCAATAATAAGGCCCAGTAAAATAAAGTAATATTATAATTGGTATTAACAATAATACTAGTTTTAAAAAATATTCTGATCTACTAAACATGCTTCTGAGGACTTGTCATGTATTTTAATCCTCACAATAATTCTTTGAGGTAGATGCTATTATTTCATTTTACAGATGAGGAATCAGAGGCACAGGGACATTAAGTAACTTGCCTGAGCTTGCACAGCTAGTAAGTAGCGAGTAAATTGTGTACTGTTTCTGTGAAGGCATGACTGTCTTTTTATCACAGGAGTGTGGTTCTGCTGTCCGTTCTCTTAACCACTATCCTGTGGTGCTTAAAATAGGCAAAGGACAAGAAGGGATGTTTTTAAAAAAGAAGTAATAAAATGACTCAAAAGAATGAACATTTTCCACTTTCACTAATGACATAAATGCAAATTAAAGTAAAAATGAAGTATTATTTTCTCTATGAATGGACTGTTGGGAGTAAGAAATTTTCATGGAGTGGTGTTAGGAGTGGACTTCCTCACTAAGGTGCTGGAGTGCTTGTCTCATATGGCATACCTAGCCACTAGCTCCTCCTGGCAGAAGGCTTCGGGATCGGTGCTCTAGGGCCGAGCTGGAAGTTCTCCTGCTTGTGGCAGTCAAGAATGTGCCATTGCCGGGGTCACTCTTCTGGAAAACTCTGTGGAGATGATACTCCACAGTCGGGTGTTTTAGTAGTTGGTTGCATTACTGGCTTTAAGATAACATGATGTTCGAGGCTGTCCTTTCTCAAATTGAGTCAGGTCTGACCAGTGAGAACTGCTGCCCTGTATCTACATGGAGGACGGTTGAGGGTTTTAAAGGCTTTCTTTTGAGGAAGTCTCTCTGAAGAGATTGCCAGGGTTTCAGCCTTGATGATAAGTTTATTGCGGCATTAGGAAATCGGAGAGAAATTTTACAAAGCTGTGCTCAGTAGCCTCAATTGTTGACAAATGATTCTTGATGTTTAGTTTGGTACAAGATACAGGGAATATAGGTCTACTCCTTTATTCAAACTCAGTAAATGGTTTGGGACAATTAATTTCCAATTGTTTCCCAGTAGAGCAGATTTACTTGTATATTAATGAGGCACAGGTGTTAGGCCCCTGGTGTCTGTGTGCCTGGGAGGCATATTTCAGTTGTTTATCTACTCAGCCATAGGTACTGCAAGGTACTCAAGCTTGCCTTTAACAGTTTTTACAGCGAGGCTTTTTAATTTTTTGATGTTTTTTTTCAAATTTGCCTGCACCTGTTAAAATTTTAAAACTGATCATGTAGAAAGAAGTTGCAGAGATTTCAATAGTAAATTGCACCGAAAGTTAAAGAAAGTAGTCTTCTATTATATTTAACTCCCCAGCCTGACACTAAAGAGAAATGGATTCATTTAAACAGATATTTCATGTGAGAAGCCAATGTAATCAACAGTACCCTTTTTGTTGTGTATTTTTGGAGCAGGTATGCTTTGTCAATGGGTAAAGCAGTCATATATTTATATTAATATTCATTTTTTTCTTGTACTGAACTGTGCTACCAGCATTTTAGAGGAAATGGAATAGCCTCCATAGACATTATGAATTTCAGTAGCTGGCATAATTATAGCGATCTACATATTCATTAAATCTAAGAAGAACTGTGTCCAAAAAGACAGCCATGCGTTCAGAAACAGTACACAACTAAATATATGTTTTAAAAGTTGCATTTCTTAGACTTATTTAAAATTAATTTCCTGTAGCATTCCTCTCCAAGCAGAGAATTTTAACGAAAGGATCCCTATGCTTTGGTTTCTTGCATATAGGAAAGAATGGGAAGAACTATTTGTAAACAACAATTACTTGGCAACAATAAGGCAGAAGGGGATTAATGGGCAGCTGAGAAGCAGCAGGTTCCGCAGCATTTGCTGGAAGGTAAGAAGAAAATATTTATTTACAGTTTGTGGTTGCAGTATATCAACACATTACCTGATGCCCTGAGAGATTACCCATTCAGGGGATCACTGAATTTTCCAGGAGACTTCACTCTCGATTTTTTGGCCATCCAAGTTTATCTTTCATAGGACATTTACTAATAAGGTTGAACCACCTTAGTCCCGAGTAACTGGTGATGTTAAAGGAGTCATTTGAAATAGCTGTTCTTTCATCTCATTTGATGGATCAGAATTCAAAGCAACACCTTTACATCCCCTAGAGGCTTCTGCAGAAATCCTTGAAGCTGGGCAGGAGTAGAGGGGGATTTTCTTCCAGCTTCCCACTGTATCAAGTGCAGCCCTTTAGTCACCCCCCACTTTTTGTTTCACAAACAGCAGATGGAAAAGATTTTTCATATATATATATGTATGTGTACATATATATATATATATTTTTTTTTTTTTAAACTGGAAACATAAAGTGAAGGGCAGCAGGAAAGAGAAGTGGAAGAAAATTAGATCAGTCTCCTAAGAGAAAGGGCCATTGATTATCAAAACTAGTAATAATTTACAGTTATCTTTTTTAATTGCCTAGAAATATTATCCCTTTTTGTTCTCTCAAAATGATTTGAGGTTTAGACTTATTTCTGAAATGACTTCTATTGAAAGTTTTTTAGGTTATATCTGCATAAATTGAGTATACAGAGTCTGTGCAAGTAAAGACAGTAAGGAACACATGATGTATTAGACAGTTTTAGATTTAATAATTTAGATTTAATAATTAAAATACATTTTTTTAGATGCAGGCAATAAAGGCAGAAGACCTGCTGCTAGAATATTTGTATACAAATATTTGTGTCCCACCCCTTAGTCCTTGTTGTTTAACTTTTAGTAGCCTTCGTTTGCTAAAAATAAACTCAAGTCCAGATTTATTTTAATGTTGTATTAAACTAAATTAAATCAAATTTGTCTTTTTAAGAATGCTTGCTGTTTTCATAAGCTAGTTGCCAGTTGTAAGTTAACGTTTCTGCTGTAGAAGGAATGACTTCACTTCTCAAGCCATGCCCTCAGGTTGTTCTTCTCTGTCCTTGACCTGCCTGTTTTAAGACAAATCTTAAACCTTGAAATTAATCATTGGACTTTGTGTCTGTCAATACCCCATTAATATAAGACTAAAATGGGAATTATACTTGAACCTCAATACATTCTTGCTCATTTTTAATATAAATCTGGAGGGGACCTTGATTCAGTTTTGTGGTATAGTTTTGGGGATCTTGTTCTTGTGGCCTTTGTTCACTTTTTGAATTGTCCAAATACACATAAACATTCCCAAATATAATTTATGGGGAACCGGAATGATATGAATATGAATGTCTTTTGCAGTATTCAGTATGAATATCTGCTTCAGATGATTCTGTTTGGCATAGTTTTACATGTTGCTTGTTGGGATTTTTACAAAAGTTTCCTTTTTTTCCCTTGACAGCTATTTCTTTGTGTTCTTCCTCAAGATAAAAGTCAGTGGATAAGTAGAATTAAAGAATTAAGAGCATGGTATAGCAACGTTAAAGAAATAGTAAGTTGTACTTTAATTAATGTAATTGTTTTCTTATGTATGTTTTAAAGTCCAGTAACCTCTGATCTTTGCATGTGTGTTTTCTTTCTTTCCCTGGCAGCACATCACAAACCCAAGGAAGGTTGTTGGCCAGCAAGATTTGATGATCAATAATCCCCTTTCACAGGATGAAGGGGTAAAGTTCATCTTTATTCATATCTCAGCTTCTTTTGCCCATAAGAATATGCTTATGAGACGGGTTATCAATCACCATGAAAACAATGTTATTTCATGCCAATTATTTTTTTTTTTACTCCATATATTATGCAACCTAAGACCTGATGGAAATTATTCTATGCTATATTCATCCTGTGTTGTAGGAGGTTTATGGTCTGTTTCTGTGGAATGGCACTCTGGAGACGTCCCAGGGGACCATAAAACTCAGGGTAAAAGAGAAGAGCATACACAGGAGGCTAGAACTGTTCTGCCAAGTTGTAGTAGGCAGTTGGGACTCTAGGAAAGCCTCCCTTTATGATAAAAATAGATGGGGGTTTACTTGGTGGTACTAACTTGCGAGAAGAAAAGTGACTTTTTGGAGTGAGTCTATTAAGTTTTTAAAGATAATGAAAAAGACCTGCCCTTCCCCACTGATATTTCAGAGAAGACTAAGAGTAATTACTACTTTAGAGTATTGTATAACTTCTTCAGTTGCTGCTCTAATTCCTATTTCCCTGCTAACAAATTATTTTCCAGCTAATATATAATACCAGCATTTCTTTTTTTATTGATACATATAGTTGTTATCATACAGTTTATAGTATAGCAGCACAGAATATTAAGTGAATTTTAAAACTGAGATTCACATTTTACAAAGTATCTAAAAATCTGCTTGATCATAAAGCCAAGCTTTTCAAAAAAACATTACATGTCTTAGTGCATCGGGAGTTCAGGTCAGGTTCAAGTTGAGACCAGTTGGCCTATGGCCCTGCTCTAACTAAGCAGAGCTTTTTGTTGTTTGTAAGGGAGGTAGTGGGTGTAGAGCAGCAGAATTATCATTTACTTTATAAAGATAATATAAAAATTTAAAATATGTACAGTATTATTACTGGAAAAATTGATGTTCATATAAGGATGCGTTTCTGATATTAGACTAGTAGTTTTGTTTTTTTTTTAAAAGATTTTATTTATTTATTTGAGAGAGAGGCAGTGAGAGAGCATGAGCGAGGAGAAAGTCAGAGGGAGAAGCAGACTCCCCGTGGAGCTGGGAGCCTGATGCGGGACTCGATCCCGGGTCTCCGGGATCATGACCTGAGCCGAAGGCAGTCGTCCAACCAACTGAGCCACCCAGGCATCCCTAGACTAGTAGTTTTTAATAAAACGTATTCTACTTCAGGTTTCCTCTCCACAATGTGAGATGATAACTCAGAGAAGGATAAATTTGATCACTTAAATTATTAAATTGAGATCATAAAAGACAAGTCAAGGTGTAAAATTATCTTAAATAGGTTGTTTTCCTTATTTCAGAGTCTATGGAACAAATTTTTTCAAGATAAAGAACTGCGATCAATGATAGAACAAGATGTCAAAAGAACGTATGTAGAACTTACAGTAATTCAAATTGATGTTATCTCTTCGTAATTTTAGTAAGATACAAAATCCATAGAAGAGTTTTAATTAAATACAGTATTTACCTTATGTTATTAACAAAGTTATTGTGGCCATTTTTGATAGTAACAATTATTTTCTGTTCTTAAAATATAGATTCCTGTTTTCCCTCTTTCAACATAAATTACAATATTTATGATCATAAAATAATATCTAATCTGGTTTTCAAGTTTCAACAGTGATTTGAAATCATGTGCTTCTGATTAAGGTTATATTATGTGGTCATAATATTGATATTGCTAGAAACATTTGTCTCCTGCTTCAAACCTTTGAATCCTTTCTAACCAAATTGCTTTTTAAATGACAACTATTAGTTTTACTCCTTATTTCTGTCTCTCTTGAAGTCATTCAGGTTTGCAAACAACCTCTTCTCTCAGTCTACATAGTATTTACCATGTGAAGGAGTTGTTTACTTAGCACATGGCTAATATCCATTGACTTTTACATAATTGGGCTTTACATTTCTGGGTCATGTAGTGAGAAGTACATGGAATTTTTGTGGGAAAGTCCTAGGATAAGTTCTAGCAACATATGCTATAATCTTAGGCATTTTACTTTCAATGAACATCTTTCCTCGGTGTCCTTTTCTATAAAATGGGAATAATAGTTAACCTCAAAGGATTGCTGTAGATTAATAAATGTATGTTGTAATAGTACTATTCAGATATGTTTTCACTTTTTTTAAAGATTTATTTATTCATCCTAGAGAAAGAGAACGAGCATACGCGAGTAGGTGAAAACGACAAAGAGAGAGAGAGAGAGAATCTCAAGTGAGCTCTATGCTGAGCACAGAGCTCCACATATTGCTCAGTATCATGACCCTGAAATCACAACCTTACATCATGATCGGAGCCAAAACTAAGAGTTGGACTCTTAACCGACTGTGCCACCCAGGCACCCCTAGATGTGTTAACACTTTAGGCTGTAAACAGTTACATAAATGTTAGTAAATTTAATCATTGCATATAGGATGAGCCATGTATTTACAGAGTCATGGATATCCCTAGTACCTTCTTCCAGGTTCTTCTGTAGCTTTGCCTGTCTGTTCTGCTGCTAGTTCATCTCCTGCTAGACCTATTACAAGGTCAGGGCCTCTGGCTCTCTGACACTCATCTCTTTCCAGGTCCCAAACACTGAGTAATCAGATGACATAGATAGCTATTAACATTATACTACATATTGAACAAGTCACATTTTCTATTTTAAAATGAAAATCAGTGGAGGAGTACCTCGCTGGCTCAGTCAATAGAATGTGTGACTCTTAATCTAATGGTTGTGTGTTCAAGCCCACATTGGGCCTAGAGCTTACTTTAAAAAATAAAAATGAAAACAGGGGAATCATGGGTTTAGAGTACCACAGAACTGTACGTAACTGGCAGTGGTGGTAAGGTGAGGGAGGGAGTCATGGGATCATTTTGATGAGCTGAGATATCTGAGGTAACCCAAGAGGAGCCAATTATACGGAAACTACTCTCAGAGGCATCGTGTGGCAGTTCTTGACCTCTAGCATATAGCTGCAGAAAGTAGAGTGCCATTGTATTAGTGTGCAGGAGGCACTCAAATATTTGTTGGAGAAAACCAAAACTGAATTTCCTCACCAATCATTTAAGTAGCTTTGTAATCAGTGGCAGTAAAACAGGCCTCTTAAAAAGCAAAATGCATGGTATATATTGCTAGCCAAACAGGAAAGGTATCCCTTTCTAAAAAAAAAAAAAAATGCTAGGCAGTTATCTTAGAAAACTTGACAGCTTCAGCTCTAATAAGCTCAGGCTAATAAGAAGGATCATGATCAATCTGCTGTTATTGAATGAAAATAGAGGGACCATGACACTGGAGCGTCACACAGTCAGAGGCTCTGTGGATCAGATCGATGAAAAGACAAAACAAACGGGAGAATGGGAAAATAAAACTCAGACAGCCAAGCCTCATAGGAAGTGGCATTGGGACCCCATTGATTATTTTGGTTACTTAACAGAAACATTTATGCTTTGCTGTGTGAGGAAGTGTTATTTCTTGAAAAGTGTATGCTTGTAACTTTGGTTTCATGTTTTCTGTGCATTTTTTATATATTTAAAATGTGTGTATGCACGTGATGTGTATAACATATATATGGCTAACTTTTTCTCTTATAAATGGTCTCCAATGGTACATTTTAATTCAGTTGGCAAGCCTAAGATTCAGGGGTGGCCGTTAGGAGACTGTAGTTCATAGCATGGATGGGGGAGGTTGCATCTTCTTCCCCAGAAGGCTCTTCCATGGCTCTCCTCCACATTTAGAGTAAGGCTCCTTGCCATTGCTTTATAAATTTCGTGGCAGGTAAGTTAGCTTGTAAAGTAAGACTGTCAGTCTTTTAAGGCACCAAACTGCCTAACAATAAAAGCTGAATAGCTTGAATAATTTTACTACTTTAGGTAATACATTCTCTTTATAAGGCACTGCACTATCTAAAATCCATGGGTTTCAGTTGAGTCTGTAAGGCACCTCATGATGCAATAGGAGAAGAGAAGAAATACAGCTCAATGAATGTTATACAGTGTTACTCATTTACTAGCATCTGTGATAAGAATTCTTTTTACTGTACATTTTTTTACTGTATATTTATTGAAGATCTGCTATGTCCAGCCTTAGCCTTTTTGGGAATAGAGTGGTGAATAAGACAGACAAGGTTCTGCTTTCATGGGGTATACATTTTAGTGTGGGGTGAAGAGGGGGTTGGAGGAATGAGAAAGTCAGCACGTATAGATAGATAAAGAGGATAATTGTAAAAGATGGTAACTGTGAAGAAATAAAGCAGGGTGATAAGATAGAGGGATGGCAGTTTTAGGAACAGTGATTAGAAAAGGCATCTCTGAGAAGATGATATCTGAGCTGAGATGTGAAAAATTTTAAAAAGCCAGCCATTTGAAGATCTAGGGAAAGAATATTCCAGGCAGAGGGAACAGCTAGTGCAAAGTCTCTCAGTGAAAATAAGCTCAGTGTTTTGAGAAACTGAAGGGGGGCAGATATGGTGGGAGGTAAGTGATTTAAGTAGGGAAATTTTGGGAGAGAGCAGATGCCATCCAAGCAGTCCTATAGGCCAAAGTAAGGAGTTAGAGTTTTATTCCAGTTGCAATGGGAAGCCATTGGTGGGTATTGAGCAGAGGTGTGATACCTAAAAAGATCATTCTGGCTGCTGTGCAGCAGGGTGGGTAGAGGTGAAGATGGAATCTGAGAAAGTACCTGGGAGTCTTGTGGTATGCTTCCACATTAAGTAATGTTAGTGGCTTAGATGAAAGATGTAGTAATAAAGATGGTTAGAAATAGATAGGTGAGGATGTGCATTTTCTACTTTTAAATATTAAGAGGTCATTATATGTAGTTTTCTCACATTCATCAGTTCTCCTCCATTTTTACTGCCCTGTTTTAGGTCTTTTTTTTTTTTTTTAAACCTCCTATGTAGAGTTTCTCACTTGCTTAATTGTTCTCTTTAGATATCTTTTCTTTCTCCTCCAGCAGAATCCATGTGTTATGGCCTTATTTTCAGAAAGCACAACTGGTCATGCTATTTGCCTAATCTAAAGCCTTCTTGGACTCTCTCTGATCTGCAGAAGAATGTACTTATCCAGGCCCCCTAACACACAGATGGTTCTCTTTTAGAGTTTTCTAGCTGTCTTTCTGTTACTGATGTCTAGTTTAACTCCACTGCAGTCTGAGAGCATGATTTCCCATCTGCCAAATTGGTTTGGGTGTGTTTTGGGATCCAGAATGTGTAATATCTTGGTGAATGTTCCATGTGAGCTTGAGAAGAATGTGTATTCTGCTGCTGTTGTTTCGAGAAGTACATAGATCTCAGTATATTCAGTAGATTGATGATGTTGAGTTCACCTGAGTCCTTCTGATTTTCTGCCTGCCAGATCTGTCCATTTCTGATAGACAGTTATTGAACTTGCCAACCATGATAGTGGATTTTAAAAGTTCTCTTTGCAATTTTATTAGTTTTTGTTTCACACAGGTTGATGCTCTGTTGTTAGGTGCATATATGTTAAGGATTGATGTATCTTGGAGAATTGATCCCTTTATCATTGTGTAATGATTGTGTAATCAGCCTGGTGTATTTTTCTCCATTCACTTCCTTTTTTTTCTTTTTGAAAAAAATTTATTTTATTTTCTCAGTGTTCCAAGATTCACTGTTTATGCACCACATCCAGTACTCCATGCAATCCATGCCCTCCTTAATACCCACCACCAGGCTCACCAACCCCCCACCTCCCTCCCCTCCAAAAGCCTCAGTTTGTTTCTCAGAGTCCACAGAGTCCATTTTAATCTAAATGTGTGTTTGTTTTTAAAGTGGGTTCCTTGTAAGTAGCATACAGTTGGGTTGTGTTTTTGAGGCACTCTTACAATCTTTTAGGTGGTGCATTTAGAACATTGACATTTAAAATGATTATTGATACAGTTGGATTATTAGCTATCATATTTGTTACTCTTCTATTTGTTACCTTGTTCTTCGTTTCTATTATTGTCTTCTGCCCTTTTTCCGCCTTTTGTAGTTTTAATGGAGCATTTCATATTATTTCATTTTCTTTCCTTTCTCAGCATACCAGTTATATGTCTTTTACTTTTTTTAGTGGTTGCCTTAAATTTTACATTATTCATTTTAGGTAGTCCACATCCACTTTCAAATAACACTATACCACTTCACTGATAGTGTGATTACTTTATAATAGCAAAGTCATCCTTATTCCTTCCTCCCATCCTTTGTGTCATTGCCGTTACTCATTTCACTTATATATGAGCATGTATATATCCATGTGTGTTTGTATATACACACACACACATACATACGTGTATATACATACAAGCATACATAGTTGAATATATTGTTGGTATTATTTTTTTATTTTTAAAGATTTTATTTATTTATCTGAGAAAGAGAGAGACAGTGACAAAGACGGCAAGAGAGCATAGGCAGAGGGAAAGGGAGAAGCAGGCACCCCACTGAGCAGGGAGCCAGATACAGGACTTGATTCCAGGATCCTGGGATCATGATCTGAGCTGAAGGCAGAAGCTTAACTAACTGAGCCACCCAGGCATCCCTGTTGGTATTATTATTATTTTAAACAACTAGCATCTGTTATGTCAATTGACAATAAGAAAAGTAAAAGTTTTTGTTTTACTTCACTTATTCCTTCTTCTATTCTTCCTTTATGTAGATCTGAGTTTCTAACCTATATTATTTTCTTCTAAATTACTTCTTGTGAGGCAGGTCTGCTGACAACAAATTCCTTCAGTTTTTGTTTGTCTGAGGAAGTCCATTTCTCCTGTACTTTTAAAGGATAATTTCACAGGATACAGAATTCTAGGTTGATGTTTCTCTTCTGTCAACACCTTAAATATTTCACTTGTTCTCTTTTTTGCTTGTGTGGTTTCTAAGTAGAAGTTGGATGTTATTCTTATCTTTGTTCCGGTATAGGTAAGGTGTTTTTATTTTTGTCCCCACCTTCCGTTGCCTTTTTAAGGACTTTATCTTTGATCTTCTGTAGTTTGAAGATGATATGTTTAGCTGTAGTTCTCTTGGCATTTACCCAGCCTAGTCTTCTCTGAGCTTCCTGGATCTGTGGTTTGGTGTCTGACATTTATTTGGGGAATTTTTGTCACTAGTACTTCAAATATTTCTTCTGTGTCTTGTTCTGTGTCTTCTCTTTCTGATACTTCCGTTATGTGTGTGTTATATTCTAGGTAGTTGTCCCACAGTCCTTGGACTTTTTGTTCTGCCTTTTTTTTTTCTCCCAGTCTTCGTTCACTTTGCTTTTCAGTTCTCAAGAATTTTGTTGATCTATCCTTTAGCTCAGAGAGTCTTTTCTTAATCGTGTCTAGTGTAGTAATAAGCCCATCAAAGGCATTCTTCATTTCTATTTCAGTGTTTTGTTATCTCTAGCATTTCTTTTTGATTCTTTCTTAGGATTTCCATCTCTGCTCTCATTGCCTGTTTGTTGCATGCTGTCTACTCTGTCCATCAGAGCCCTTAGCATATTAGTCATAGGTGTTTTTAATTTCTGATCTCATAATTCCAAGGTCCCTGCCTTGTCTGGTTCTGATGTTTGCTCTGTCTCTTCAAATTGTGACTTTTGCCTTTTGTTATGTCTTGTAATTTTTTTTCCTGGTAGCCAGAACATGATGTGGAATTGCTGTAAATATGCCTTAAATATTGTGGTGATAAGGTGAGTAGGGAGGGGAGGTGTTCTTCAGTCCTATGGTTAGGTCTCAGTCTTACTATGAACCTATCCCTCTGAACCATGAACTTCACAAGTGTTTCTAATTCTCTGCACCCTCTTAGATGGGGCAGAATGGTTAAAGTGGACTGGAGTTGGGTATTTCCCTTCCCCAGGTCATGTAGGGTCTAAGAACACCTCAGCAGATATGCTCTGGTTAACTACTTTTCCCTGAGGGCGGGTTTTCATTCTTGTTGTTGTTTGTTTTTGTTTTTTTGAGGTTTTGTTAAGAACTGAGTGCTTTGTTCAGAATGAATCCGCCCCGCCCACATACTAGAAGTCAAGGGGATTTTTTTCCTGATATTTACTGTGGAATCCTGGTCAAGCTCTTGGAGCTGTTTGTGGGGGGGGGGGAGGATGCGGCTCCCTATTACTGGGTTCCTCGGAGTATTTAACTCTCAGAGTTGTCCATACTGAGCTTCTAGGAATTCCTTCAGTGTAGTTCAGGTTTTCCTCTCCTGCACTGGTTCCTACCAGGTGTTTTGCTTATGAGTTCTGCTCTGGAAAGTTGTGACTCCTTATATTTGCCTGTTTGTCCTGTGTCTTCCCCTCTCTTATAGAGCCAAGAGGAGTTGTTGATTTTTCAGTCTGTTCAGCTTTTTACCTGTTGGGGAGGAGTAGTGATGTCCAAGTTCCTTATAGGCAGAACCAGAAATTCGAAGTCCCTCCCCATTCTGTTTTAGATCAGTGCTGTGGCATTATTTCCTGAATGGGTTTTGTGCGTTCCATATTCCATGCTTTGCATTACTTGCTTGCCCGTTCTTGGAATGTTGCTTCTCCTCATTGTTCCTTTTGGGATTCCTGAAAGCTCATTTTTAAAGGCCTGAGTTCATCATCACCCTGTTCATGAAACATCTTCTAGTCTTTACAATTGGAAATAATCTATGCCTATTCTGTGTTCTAGTAGAATTTCTTAATAACTTTTTGATGATATTACTTAATTTTGTTGCATCCTATATTTACTTAGACCTGCCAGTGTATTCAATCTGCCAGTGTATTTAGTACATTTATATTAATCTCCTCAGGGTGCCAGGCACTGAAGATGCCAAGATAAATATGGCATGGACCCTTAAGAATCTCAAAGTCTAATAGAGAAAGCAGCCAAAAAAAAAGTTGCAGTGCAAGATAACTGGTGCTGTCATGGAAAGAATATGTATGAGAGTTTAACCCAGGTCTCACCTTTCAGATCTCCTGGTCAGCCCTTGGAGAGCACGGACCTGATTTGTTCCTGCGTCACTATAGAGTCAAGTTGATGCTTACTAAAAGCTCACTGATTGTGAATCTTATCACTGATGATCCGTATTGTTTAGTTTTAGCAGTAACAGTCTTTAACATTTTTAGTCTTCAGAGACATAAGTACACTTTGAAAAAAATACTGTTATTAGCCTTCTAGTCTGAGTTTGAACAAGATAATTTTGTCTCATAAGCTGTGTTGTTGCCATCATTATTGAATTTATTTGATCTGAATATGTCACTATATTAAATATTATCTCCTCCTCAACTAATTTTAATATTCCTTTATTCTACTAGCCCTTTTTTGCCTCAAAGGGTTTTCTATTCATTTCAATTAATTGTTCCTTATGTCAGCCTAATGAGGTTGTTACTGTTCTCATTTTTATTACTGAAAAAACTGATAATCAAAAGGTAAATCAAGGAATTTCTAATTTACAGCATTTCTAATTCAGAACTTGAATTGTCCATTCTGAACTAATTTTGCCATGCTTCAAAGACTGTAGCATTAAATGAAATATAGTATTATTTAAAGTTGATGGAAAATAGTAAGTTCAGAATAAAATATTTCTGTATTAGATATCAGGGAAGTCTGTTATTTGATCTCTCAAGGTCTATTCTAAAAGTATATTTGTAGTGTATATAATATCATTTGCAAGTTAAGATATTAATAAGCTATTGCTAAATAGTATTGCTTTTTCTTCAGATGTATTCTCTCTCTTGAATTAATTGATTAAAATTCTTTAACTTATCACTGTAACTTTGACTTTATTTAAAGTTTATCTGATTGCCTGTTGGATATGGCAGTCATCATCTTCAGTTCTTGGTCCTTTATGTTTCTGGTTATTGTAGGGTTATTCCTGTGGCACTTCAGGCTGCTCAGCTCTTCAGTTAATGACCTTCTTTCCTACTTCACTCTCCATGATATGGCTGGATCCCTAAGAACTCAAGTTTCTCATGTTAGTGCTTCCTTTTGGTTATAGTTTATATATGGATCAAGCTTTAGATATAATTGATACAAGCAAACTTTGTCTTCTCAGTTTTTTCTTGTAATTCAGTATTTTTTGGATTCATTAATAATTGTTAAAATTCGCTTTTAAAATTATAGATGTGTGTGCTGTCCAGGCACATGTAGCTGTATAAATTTAAATTAAACAAAATAAAAAATTAAGTCTTCATTTACAGTAGTCCTATTTCAAGTGCTAATGGCTATTGGATGGGACAGCACAGATATAGAACATTTCTATCATAAAAAGTTCTACTGTGCAATGTTGTGTGGATAATTTATTGCTATATATTTGTATATGATATGAATGTCTGCATTTTATTTTTTATCCGTAGTGAATTTTAGATATGGTCTATGCTAAATACTTAATTTTTATTTCCTTCCTCTGACCTTAAGAGTACCTCTGTGAATATTTTTTTACAGTATACAAGTCTCATCTGAGTTTTAGTCGAATTTAATTATTAACTTATATTGTAGTAGGCAACTTGAAATTAGACTACTTTGCAGATCTTTCCTATATTAATGATACACAAAAGTAATTTTACAAGGTGAACTTACTGATTTTTAAAATTTTTCTTAAAGTCCGTCTTATCCAAAGTTCCCATTTAGAGAGAAATAACTGCCAGTCCTCTGGTCCAGCATTGTTTGCCATATTGTAGAAAGTTAAGATGTCCTGAATCCTCCAAGCCCATTTTTTTACTTAAATAAAAAATTCCTTAGGGAAGGAAGATTTTACAAGCAGTTTCAGAGCAGAATTGATTTTGGTTTGTGTTAATGCAGACAATCTGCCCAGTGTTAAAATGTTAAAGAGAAAAAAAAAAAAAAACATACAAGCTGCCATATTCGTGTGATCACACCAAAATAGCAGCTTGTATTTATATTTTCAGTCTCCTCGAGGTGGACTGCAGGCACACATGAATGAGTGGATGTAGTTGGTGTTGTGTTGTGATTTTATTTAATGCAGGCAGAGTACATGCTTGTGCATGCACGACCAGCCCTCACATATGCACTTGTTCACAGCCGGGAAAGCGAAAACGACAACACAAGCCGCTCTCTGAGAGTTGTCGGCAACCTGTGTGTGTGTTTCTTAAATATTAAAGAGGGGAAAAACAGATTTTCAGGAATACAAGAAACAATTCTTGTCAAATGGTCTCTAGTCCTGCCTCATTTGACAACATTTAAGGTAAAAACAAAATATTTTATTATAGTTGCGCGCATATATGTGTGTGTGTGTGTGTGTGTGT
>PISX010014004.1:0-54600 GCA_004024625.1 Mellivora capensis | reverse complement strand
AAAGAGAGAAAGCTCAAATTAATAAAATTATGAATGAAAAGGGAGAGATCACAACTAACACCAAGGAAGTAGAAACAATCATCAGAAGCTATTATCAACAGTTATATGCCAATAAGTTAAGCAACCTAGATGAAATGGATGCATTCCTAGAAAAATATAAACTCCCAAAATTGAACCAGGAAGAAATTGACAACCTGAATAGACCGATTTCCCTCTTTCTAGTTGGACTTTCAGGTTTGCAGTAAGAAGACATATCATGACCTGTTTTTCTGTGGCTGATCCATTCCTCTTCTTGAATCTGCTGGTTATGAAGGTTTCTAATTTCACAACCATCATTTAGGGTTTTACCATCACAATGTATGTCATGTTTCTTAGTTTGATTCCTTAAATTCCAGAGGGAAGTTAGAGAATAGCGAATCTAGTCTTACTAACTTCTGGTCACCATAATCTAGAAGATTGCAGAAATTTCATAATCTACAAAAAGACAGACCCATGCGTGTATCAAAAGCATGAAATAAAGTATTGTATTTTCTGTTAGTATACAAATGAATGAATGAGAAAAATGTTAAAAACTATAGGTTTTTACAACAAATAAGGTTTGTTTTGCTTAGAAAATGGGAGAGGGAGATGTACATCTTCCAGGATGTTTGCTTCCCATGAAAATGGAAGGTTTTAGGAAGGTAAATGGCCTCCGTATTATTAGTTACAAGGAATTTGCTGTTAACTGGAGCTGATTATTTAGAGTAGGGTCTTCAAACTGGAGTTTATCTATGTTTGGAGGCAGCCAATTGAAGAATAAATAGTCTAAGGGAATTCCTCAACGTTCATGACACAGTTTTCTAAATGTGCTTTGCTCCCACCTGCTCTTTTATCAACTCTCCTTTCAAAACTGCCTTATCACACCATAGAAGAGAAGCCCTGATTTCTCACCTACTTTGACATATGGTGCAGTATCCTGTGGTGTCTAAAATTTCCTTGTTTGTAATAGACACTTCACAATATTTCTGTCAGCAGAAGGTGGGGAGGGAGTGAATGACTTTAACAACTGGGAGATATAACCCTTTGAAATTCAGTTGTTTTCCATGTCTTTAAACAATTTTTAGGAAGATTTGGGTTTTCATCTAGTAGATCATTAAAAATATTTTTGGTTATAAATTACTGTGATTTGTGACTGTTAAAAAAAAAACCCTTTCGTTTTCATCAATTTAAGTGAAAAAATGCTTTAAACCTTTTTTAAATTTATATTTATGTTTTATACTTATTATTTTTTATTTTTTTAAGATTTTATTTATTTGACAGAGATCACAAGTAGGCAGAGAGGCAGGCAGAGCGAGAGAGAGGTGGGGAAGCAGGCTCCCTGCTGAGCAGAGAGCCCGATGCGGGGCTCGATCCCAGAACCCTGAGATCATGACCTGAGCTGAAGGCAGAGGCTTTAACCCACTGAGCCACCCAGGTGCCTCTGTCTTATACTTATTTTAAAAAGCAAAAGAGAGAATTCATGCTCAATAGCATTTCCTTGAAGCAACAAGTTCTATTCATTAGTAGATAAAAGAATTCACTTGAAAAAAATAAGATAGGACTTTCCATTTGTTTAATAGATACATTTAAAATAGAATTTTCAGGGCACCTGTGTGGCTCAGTGGGTTAAGCCTCTGCCTTCGGCTCAGGTCATGATCTCAGGGTTCTGGGATCAAGTCCCGCATTGGGGTCTCTGCTCAGCAAGGATCCTGCTCCCCCACCCCCCCGCCCCACCTCTCTGCCTACTTGTGATCTTTCTCTCTGTGTCAAATAAATAAATAAAATCTTAAAAAAAAAGAATTTTCTCTTAAAAAATTATTAAAGTTAGTAACATATTAATACTTTACTGATACTAATAAAATTGCAATGATAAATCAATCCAGAAGAGATATTTAGACCTTATTATTATAAAGAATTTTTTAAAATGCATATAATATATGTATATGGGTTTGATTTAGAAAAATACGATAGTATAATCAGTAAGATAGTTTTGAGCATGAAATATTTCATGAAGACAAAATTCCGTGGAGAAAATAGAGTGGAGATATGGAGAGAAAATAAGTAATATAAGATTTCTGGCTTTTAAAGATACTCATATCTATATGTATAGATACAGATATTGAATAAGTAATAGTATCAAAACTTAATATATCTTGATTCTATTGGATACATTTATGTGCAGTTCATTGTAAAGAGCAAATATTTGCAGTTGGCCAACAATTTTATCATTTACAACCGTTTAAATTTTAACAAAATTTTAGATATCTTGATAAAAGCAGGTCAAGAAATACATAGGCTTTTAAAATACTTCGAGTAGTTTAATCAAGCAAATAGTTGTGGTGGCAAGTGCTTTACATACTAGGAGTGCAAAATCATGAGTGCACAGATGGAAAGAGAAAAAGATAGCACCCAGAACAGCAAAGGGAAATATTTATGCTGAGAAAAGATGTATAACATTAGGAGAAGCAGAAGATGACTTAATGAGTAAATGAAACCTTCTTTCACCTCCTCGAAGAATAATTGGGTGGAAGTGAGGCAGAATAAAATGAGTTTAAGATTTGACATCAGAATTAAGAATAATTTCTATATTATTACATATTAACTCTTTAACCATGTACCAGTCACATAGGTGAGACTCAATTTTCCCAAATGTAAACAGGAAGTCTGCCTCTATAGCTTATTAAAGACTGAACATGGTAATAAATACGACTCACCTCTACTAGCTTGAGGAATATTTACTAAATTAATGAGAATTCCAATAATTAGGAATACAGTATACTTTTTATTATGTCCTATTGGAGGCATACATTTTTTTTGTCAGTGCCCCAATTAAAGAATCTTAATTAGAAATTGTTTGTACTAGCAATCACAAATCTGTGTGGACTTTGTCTAGCATCTGCTCATTGGATTAATGCCCAGAAAAAAAGATGGATTATTCACCATTTCATACACCTGAACACCTTCTCTTTGATAAGGAAGAGGAATGCATTGATAATGCCAATAATATGTCGTATACATGAAATTATATTATTAGGTGAGTTAAAATCTTAATGCTTAAAATACACATTGTTAGCATCTATATGTAAAATATTTAAAATGTGTCATTCTGACATTTGATTTGCCATAAGGGAAATCTGTGCCAATTAGAAATGTTGGTTAGCCAGTGACAGAGTAGAACACTAAACCCATATTTTTGCCAGACTCATAGTTAATATTGAAAAAGATGATATGTTGTCTTATGAAACCGAAATACCAAATATGATTGAATTATTTCTAAGGATTGCTCAGCACTTGAGAACATGTCTAATCAGAGTTCTGAGATACAAAAGTATTATTATTTGAAAAAGAAATTATCCTACCTATTGTGTGTCAGGCAACTGTAATTTGACTTGAGTAGCAAAACAACTTCCCAGCTGTTAGTGGATAGCATTTAACAATAGTAATTTTTGTTGCAATAAAATAGCATTAATACCCGAAAGATTGTTATTTCTTCTTCTGAGTTCACAACAATAAAAGCGTTCATTCACATCCTCTAAAATTTGGTAACATAATTATGTAACCATTTCAAAATAATATTTTTATTTTGAACTTTGCCGATGCTGCTATCCTAAGAGATGCTATTCTATATTGAAATGTAGTACACAAATTTGGAAATACTAACGGGGCCTCAACTAGCAGTTGTTTTCTGAGACTTTGACCTGAACCTTATGCTAATGATGGAACTGAGTAACCTTTTTGTTTGCTCAAGGTCATTTCTATTCTGCATTCTAGAAATATGGTAAAGGAAAACTATGTATTTGGCCAACAGTTGGAGGCCCCTTTATGCATCCTTGCCTGAGCATCAAAGATCCTGAGATAAGAGTGTGACAAATTAGCTACTCACATAATCAAGACTTGTCTCCTTTGCTGCATATTTTTATAAGTAGAGTTTCAGTCCTTTCTTTTAAATGAAACAAAGTAAGATAGCTCACCAATAATTGGTTAACTTTAAATTATTTTTATTAAGTTTCTAGGAAATTCAGCTTAAATCATTAAGGAATTAGAGATAAAACATGGTCAAAATGTTTACAAAAATCAGTGTTTTGTTTATTCCTATTATTTAGGTGAAAAATACCTAACATTTGAAGGAATACTTTTCCTGGTGTGACACAAACTTTATTGGATTTAAACACAGAATTAGATCTTTTTAAATGTCCTAATAATAGCTCCAAAACCATCATGGGTACCTTCATTAGATTTTATCCCTTTTATTTATTTTTTAAAAATTTTTTTAAATTTATTTATTTGTCAGAGAGAGAGAGAGAGAGCACAGGCAGACGGAGTGGCAGGCAGAGGCAGAGGGAGAAGCAGGCTCCCCGCCGAGCAAGGAGCCTGATGTGGGACTCGATCCCAGGACACTGGGATCATGACCTGAGCCGAAGGCAGCTGCTTAACCAACTGAGCCACCCAGATTTTATTCCTTTTATAGCTAGTTCTTATCATCGTTTTCCAACAAAGTACTCAAATTGCTTTCAAGTTCTTTTTTCTCTTAACAATTTTCTTTGTTTATTGATTTGCTTATAGTCCATAAGACTTTTCAATAACTTTTAAAACCAAATAGCCAAAGCAAACACTGAAAGTTTGTAGCAAGTGATATATTTATGATTAATAGTACAGAAGTTAAAATCTGTGGTATCTTATGTATGTATAAATGCTGAATATATTTTATTAGTCATACTCAAATATTTGAGTGCTTACAATATATAACTATAACTATAGTTACACAATTATGCAAGCTATTTTTTACAAACATTTTATTTGTTTGACAGAGAAGTTGAGAGAGAGTATAAGCAAGGGGAGCAGCAGAGGGAGAGGGAGAAACAGGTTCTCTGCCGAGCAGGGAGCCTGATGTGGGGCTCAATCCCAGGACCCTGTGACCATGACCTGAGCCAAAGGCAGACGCTTAAACATAATTTTGCAATTAGGCAAACTATTAAAAATTTATTTAGTCGTAGAATAATGTAAACATTTTTAACTAAATACTGGCACATAGCACCATTTTTTAATAGCAATACCTTTCCATATAAGGAACACAATTGAATGAGTAATTTCTCATAGATTCAAGCATGCATGAAACTGGATAAGCTAAGAAACTGGAAAGGAATGAAGTTCAAAATTACTTTTGCAATTTGCAGAGCCAGTCCTGGGCAAACTGCTGCTGAATGGATCAAGTCTCTTGAATAGTGGTGCAGGTGAGTTACAGCAAAACATGTTGGTAGCTGTCAGTCGGCAATCCCTTGTTAATTCCATCTGAGATCAAAGAACCAACCTCTTGGAAAACTAGTAGTTTTTAACTAGCCTTTTCACGAACAGCTCCTAGTGAGGAAACTATGTTGAAGCCATTTTCCTGAGTCACTTTTTCATTCTATGGGGGAAGAAAACCCAAACCTTTTTTTCCTTCTTTTTGGGAAAAGTGTGCCCAGGCCACTCTATTGCTTGGCAAAGCACTTTATTCATCTTATTTTCTTATCAGTAAACAATTTGTATTAATTTCTTTAAAAATTGATGCTAGTGTTTATGATCAACTCCTCTCTTCTGTGCCAGTTTTTAATTTTTCAATAGAGTAGAAAGTTTTAATCATACGGGACAGTTGAAAGGATTTCACAGTAAAAACCTGTATCATAGGAACTTAGATCTACCATTCATGTGTATCACATAAATCATGTGACTTAGCACATATCCACACTATTTTTGATGCAATAAAAGTACATTGCAGGACTCTCTGTACTCCCACCAAAATCTTCAGTATTTATAACATTACCTTACCTGAAATTCAGCATTGTTTGGATTTTTTTCTTTTGATGAAAAAGTTTGCACAAATGCACAAGTATTAAATGCACATTTGCGGAGTGTTGACAAACACATCCTTCTTTCTTAACAAGATCTAGCACATTATGATAACCTAAGAGAGTCTTGTGTTTGCTTTATCTTTGCAGATCACTGCTCTTCTTATAACCTCCAGAGGCAAACCACTGTTCTGATATTTCCTACCATGACGTAGATTGGATGTACCTGCTCTGGTCATATTTAAAGTCTTATACTATGCACTTCTACATGTACGTCCTTTTTCACTCAGCAGAGTTCTGAAATTCACCACGTGGACCCATGTCGCAGCGGTATTGCTGAGTAGCATTCTCTTATGGATACACATAATTTGTTTATAGTTTCTCCTTTTTATGAACTGCCTAGATTTGGGCAGTTTTGTATTTAATTATTATAAATAAAGTTGCTCGGAATGTTTTTATGCAGTGTTTTTGTGCATGGGTAGACCAATCTAATACATATCTATAATATATATTATATAACATATATAATATATATTATATGTTGAACATAATATGTATATAACCATATACATATAGTTTTCTTTGATAAACACTGAAGATAGCAATTTCTGTGTTATAGGCATACCTTTAGTTTGATAGGAAACTGCCAGAAGTTTTTTTCAAGTGACTTTACATTCCCACCACCAGTGTCTGAGAGTTCTGGCTGTTTAGCATCCTCAGTAATATTTGGTTTCTACGGTCTTTTTTCATTTAAGTCATTTTGGTGAGCATCATGCAAAATTTTTAGTTACTGTTTTTTATGTTTCATTTCGGCCTTTAAAATCGTTGGTAATCGGTTTTGCACTAAATACCAAGACTTCTCCACATTCTAGCTCTTCATTGACAAACTTCCCGTAAGTTGACTTACTGTAAAATATTGGTACCCATTAGCTTTACTTAAAAAAAGGATATGAGTTCTGCGATCAACATATTAATGTCCTATTTCATGAGAAAAAGTAAAGCCAAAACCTTAAGAAATGAAGAATACAAATAATACAACAGAAAATGTTTTTTATGAGTAGAGTTATTAAAAAGAAACTCTAATCATCAAGACTTAGCTTAGAAAATTGCTTTCTGAGTTTGCCATTTTTTAAGGGACTGCTAAAAGCATCTGGGTACTCAATTTGGACCAATTCTGGCAAGCTAAAAAATTAAAAGTTGGAAAAATTCCTATTCACAATAAAAGACAATATGAGTAGGTATGATGTCATGAAGTTTATTAGCCTCTCAATCCTTTGATCAGGACAAAGTTCTGTGAAAAACAACAGTACTCCAGAGATATTTATTCTGTATTACTAATACTCATTTTTTCCCATTTATTTCTTTTATAATATTCAAGAAACATAACCTTGGAAAATCATTCTTAAATGGTAATGTTATGTCATCTACCTGAACACATTACTGCAGTGTAGTCCACAGACAAATCTTTACAATATGGTTGAGGACAGATTTTATTGCTGTAGTGAATGGCTCCTGGACCAGAAAATGTGTACCTTGCTTTTAAATCTTTTATAATGTTCTTTTTCTTGCTTCTACAGCTAGGGTTTGCTCATTCTTTTCTTAAAACGCTGTTCCCTTTATTGACTCAAAGATTACTATCAGATGTCACCTGTGCTGCTTAACCGTATATCATAATGCCCATTAAACTATGTGCCTATGAACGTATGGAAATAATACTAAATAATGCTGGGCACAGAGGCTCAGTGCATCCATGCATCAGTATAAGTAATAAAATGTTTTACTGACTTGAGATGTGGTGCTTTAAGACAGGGTTACAAAAAGTCCCCAGTGCCTTCTTTAAGAGAATATGTCAAATGATTTCATTGGATAATATTCCCACGTAAACTAACAAAAATGAGAGATGTACCTAAACTATCCTTTCTCTTATTAATGTGAGAATCACTTGAGTTTAAGAATTTGCTAAGACCCTAATTGTGTCCTTCTGTCTTTCTCAAGGAGTGACACAGCTGGGTGCAGGACATTACTGCAAATACAGGATGACGATTATAAACCATGAGAGCATAATTATTTGGTTTATAGCAGAAGAACCCTTCAGTAAGCTACCATTACTGATTAGTGAAGAGCATTGTACCACTAAAATCAACAAAGAGCTGATGAATATGCAATCCATAAAATTTGGGAGCTAAACATGAAAGTATTGTTGTCTAATTCTTACATAACATGGCTTTAATAAGAGTCAATATTGCAAAAGAAAAAAAATAAGAGTCAATATTGCAAAACTGGTGAAAATTTTTACAATGAAAAAAAAGTGTCTAAATTAACAGATTCTACCTACACTGGAATATTGATCAACCCTCATGGTCAGAAAGACTCTTTCGAATGCACTCTAAATGTTTTATCCTAATGTGAGGGTTAATGTCGCTTAACATCACCCACAATTTTGTTGTAAGTCTTCATAAATATTAGATCATTTCTTAGCCTTGGTGGCTGTTGGTAAATAAAGGCCATATAAAGTTCTAAAAATAATTTAAAGCCATTTGTTGTTGAAATGATTACTTTGGTAATCATCTGGGTACTCCCAGTACATGGTAGAATTTTCCTTTTCTACCACTTTGAAGGTGAATGTGACTATATGACTTGCTTTGGTCAAAGAACCATGATGAGAAGTGGTGTGCACCACCTCCAGACAGAGGTGTGAAGATCCAAGAAGGGGTTTTCTGAAGTCTCCTTTCTACTGCCTTGCAATGCTCTGGATGTGATCCCTCTTTCATTCTGGGCCCTCAAAGGAGGCATGGAGTTTAATGGAAACCCTAGCCAATCCAAGATGTCCATAAAGCTCAAGCAAGAAATCAACCTTTATTGGGGAGTCATTTGCTGCTACAGAATCACCTGGACTATCTTGACTGCTACCACTTTTGGGTGCTGCCATAACAAAACAAGCATGGCATTGTCTTTGTGGTCGACTGGAAAACAAGAAGGGAGCAGATGCTGTGGGTGGAATGCTGCTGACCCAACATGAGCAGTAGCTGAGCATTTGGAAAACTGCTGCCTCCCTTAACTTGGGAGGGTCACCACATATCTAAAGAATCCATAGCTCTTGGGGAAATGATTGCAAAGTAGAATGTTAATTCTGTGTGTTCACTGGTAGGGCTGAATTTGGAGAATCCAATATAAAAAGAGGCAATTCAAGCAAGGAGGGAAGAGTTTAACAGCGGGAATGAAAGAGAATAAAGTGCAGAATTGTAGGGTCTTGCTAGGTTAGAAGTGGCAAATGTTCCTCAATCCCAAATGATAAATTATAAAACTGAAAAGGTACTTGAGAGTTAAGGCCAATTACAACTCAACCTTGTGGTAAATAGCAAATCGATGCAATAGTCATGTGACCCATCGTTAAAATATCTAAGTATATTAAGATGCCTCAAGGTAGAGACATTTATGCTTGCGGCACCCAGTAAATCCTTTGAATTTAAGAACTGACTCAGAGAAAGGCTCAACATGGGACTCTTAAATCTAAGTCACTTAAAGTCAAGGTATCCACAATTAATTTGTGATAAAAGGCATAGGAAGAAGAAGCAATATATGTAGCAAATCTAAGAACTGTCTAGAAATAGCTGTGGATGTCACTGTTAGCTCATGGAGGTCAACGAATGAAATGGATAAGAAGCCAAGTAAGTTTTAATTGGTTTGCAGAAAGAAATTAAGCAAATAACCCACAAGCCATAACTAAGACTCTCTAAGATTTTGAACCTCCAACTTTCAATGATAATGAAGTAGTCTGAGAAAACTGATTAACTCAAGGAAAACAAAAATATAGTCTAATGCCCATAACATACAGACAAGGAGAAGAATGGAAAATGAAGCATCTCCTGGTACAAAGTCAGAGAACAGAGATTGTAATTGCAGAGTGTCGGCCATGGTCTCTGACCTTGACGATTCCCGGTGGGATCCAGAATCGCTGTGACCTCTCATGCTGTATCTACCTCAGAGTGAGTGTTGATCATGGCTGCACCTGCCCCAGTTCTACCATTTTATATTGGGTGTATATGGCAGCTGATTTTCCTTTTTCTAGTTCATAGGTTTTTAGATGGAAGCTAGATGCGGGATGAGTAGATGATGAAAATACTAGTCATTACTCAAGTTCATAAACTTGTAGGTGGACCCAGAGACTAATAGACTTAGAGTATCATCTGTCACAGGGTGAGCAGATTTGACATATAGGGAAGAGGATATGCTGAATATTTAGTGGCAAGAAAGTCAGACTGTAGTCATCATTAGTGTTCCCCTAACGTCCCAGTTCCCCTCCAGGCACAGATGACCTTCTCTACCACTTTAAAGTCGAATGAGGCCACTTGAGTTGTAGGTTAGTATGAAAAGAATTGGCATATGCCTATATCAAATGCAAGTTTTAATAACCTTTGTGCACTCCTTATATTTTCTTCCCCTCCTCTCTGCTCTCTTTTTCCTTGTGCAGCGATCCCAATGGTGGCTGCTCTTCAGCTGAAGTTCAAGAATGAAGACACTGGAAAAATAAGCTTTTGTAACCCGAGAGGCACATGGAGCGTGAGTGAGAAGTAAGCCCATGTTGCTTTAAATCATTAAAATTTGGAGGGTGTTTGTTACTGGAGCATGATGGAGATGATCCTGCTTGACACATTTTACACTGTTGGCCTGATGTGAAACAACTGTAAAGTACTCCTAAGTTTTATATCAGGGGACTATTCTAGCTGTTGTAGTGTTCAGAATATCCTCATTCAATTGAAATAGCTTCAGTTTAAACAGCCTTTTAGATAGTGGCGGGAAAAGAGATGGAATATTGAAACTAAAGGAAATTGGGGAAGTGTTTGATTACCAGATTGGTAATAAGTTACTGAGCATGTAATCAATGTCAGAAAAATCAAGACTGATTTGTTTTACTACGTAAGCATTAAAAAAGTTTTACTCCTATACGTAAATGACAAGAAAACTACGACAGGCTATAATATTTTTTTAAAAGATTTTATTTATTTATTTAAGAGAGAGAGAGAGAGAGAGAGCATGAGAGGAGAGAGGTCAGCGGGAGAAGCAGACTCCCTGCCGAGCAGGAAGTCCGATGCGGGGCTCGATCCAGGGACTCCAGGATCATGACCTGAGCCGAAGGCAGTTGCTTAACCAACTGAGCCACCCAGGCGCCCCATCAGACTATAATATTTGTAACATATACAATAAAGGGTTAATACTTTGTTAGTGCAAACCAGTAGATGAACACTGGGAGCAAAACGGAAATAACTCAGAAAAGACCAAAAGGTGAAATGTGAATATTGAAGGCTGGGTCGATAAGTAATAGAAATCCAACAGAAACAGTGAAGTGGTGGGGGTTATGGGGGGCGCGTATTCTACTGAGCACTGGGTGTGGTGCATAAACAGTGGATGCTGGAACGCTGAAAAGGAATACAATAAAATAAAATGGAAAACAAATGGGTGCCTGGGTGGCTCAGTGGGTTAAAGCCTCTCCCTTGGGCTCAGGTCATGATCTCAGAGTCCTGGGATCAAGCCTGGCATCAGGCTCTCTCCTCAGCGGGGAACCCGCTTCTCTCTGCCTGCCTTTCTGCCTACTTGTGATCTCTGTCTGCCAAATAAATAAAATAAAGTCTTTAAAAAATACATTAAAAAAAAGGAAAAAAATAATGAAGCTCCATAGTTTCTGCATGAAAATAGGCAATATCTTCAAAATGATAAACGTATTGTTAGAGAGGTATCCTCACAGGCTAGTGAAGGCTCTTTTTAACAAAGCGAATTTGATTGATTTATTTTTAAGTATGTTATATAAGATTTATTGTTGTATATGTTATATAAACATATACAAAAATCATATTTATGGCCTTATAATTTTGTTTCTAGAAATGTATCCCTAAAGAATAACCATAAACATTAAAAAACCCCAAACTTGGGCAAAAAGATGTTCACCGTTTGTACATTAACAGTTTTATACAACTGTAAACAATGTAAAAGCCTGAAAGAATTGAATTCCTGAGTAATTTATGTTGTCTCTTCTTAAGGGCTCATGCAGTTCTTAAATTGTGTCTATAAGAATTTAAAGAAAATGTGAAAATTCTTATATAATCTTTCAATTCAAGCAGAATAGATAATTAACCACAAAATATGAAAGTCATAAGTATATTTTATCCTTGGAATGAGGATTATAAATAACTTGAATTTTATTTTTACACACAGTATTAATGAAATTTTCTCCTAAACTTTCAAGATTAGTTTCTTAGAATAGAAAATAGAAGCAAAAACCCATTAAGTCTTTTGAAAAAAGGAGGGAAGGAATAAAAAGGAATATTGTTAGTTTAATGGAAAATCAAAATATGTGGCTCATTTTAATTCTAAATATGAGTCACTGACAATAAGCAAATAGTAAAATATGTATGCGCTAAAAAAATACTAGCTGAAGTATGGGAAAAAGTACATCCTGAAGACCAGCTGTATTCAGAGACATCCTTCTCCTGCAAACTTCTGAATCACATATATTGGAAATCTTACTTTGCCCCCATGGTCATTTCCTTGAGTGGAGTTTAATGTTCTTTCTGAAAAATAAATGTACTTCCTTAAAAGTATCTCTAAACTTAATTTAACTGTGCTAAGCACTCTACTCTTCATTTAATTTACATGTAATTTGAAGTGGGAAGGCAAGATAAAAGCTTTCTTTAAAAAGTGTTAACTTCATTTTGTATCACTCAATTTTAATAAATTGGTACGTAATCCAACGAACATAGGATAGTTAGTATCTTGTGTTGATTATACTTAAAATATATATTGCATCAATATAAAAATGAACTTAATTAGGAAAGGAATCAAGTGTCAAGATCACTATTTTTGTCAATTGTTTCCTATAGAAAGCAATGAAGATTAATTTGAAAGGAGCATCATAGTTATCTAATTACAGTAAATATGAACTGAGCTGACCAAAGGAAGCATTTTATTTACAGAAAAAAATGTAGTAATCAAACTTAGCATTTACTTCCGGAGTTTCAAGTTTTTTTTAGATACTTTTGCAAAGTATGATACATAGTCTTACTATACCAGTTTTAAGATTTGCATTAAAAATAACAGAATAGCCATCACATTAATAAATCTTTGGGGAAGTATCTTCTCACCAGTTATTTTACAGCGTTACCACGTTTTTATTTAATTAGAAATGACCTTAAAGGTCACATGATGAGACTAAGAAACTGAGGCTACATTATTTGTCAAAAATTATTTGTCAAAAAGCTACATTGCAAATTAAAATCCAAGCTGGGTGTGGAATTCAGACACATTGTAGTTTGTTCAATCTACTGATTCACTAACACAATTTTTTAAAGAAGGAAACATATGATTTTCCCAGTTTGATGAGTGGACATGGATTTTTCCAGAGCTGTGCAGTGCTTGTAATATTTTAATGTTAATAATGTTTTTAACGTTTGTTGGTCTTTAATAATGTTTGTTGAAGTGAGTTAAACTAAACTACTTTAAACTCTATGTCAGTATTCAGAGTAATTTCCTTTGGAATCATTATGAAGGTAATGTTTTTGATTTCAGTAGATAAGAATAAAATCTACATTTCTGCATGGAAAAACAGGTGTTCAGTGCCTATAGAATCAACAAAATTACAACAAACATCAATTAATTTGGAAAAAAAATGTACAAATCTATTAGGAAAGAATGATTGGTCAATATTGAAGAAAAAATAATTGGCTTCTCATATTAATCTTCTTGGTAAACTTTGTCCTATTCCATTGTAATACTTTATTGGCACAAATATGTATATGTCTACAAGCTATTTTATCATTTAAAATGTCATTTTAACATGAAAAAATACCAAATTAACTTTTAATCTGGATGTTAATGATACTCATTTTGTTAATGAAAAGTCAGATCTAATTCACTACTGTGAATGATATTTGCTGATTGGATTAAACTATCATCTTTCCATGAGTAACTGAAGCCAATATACATAAAACTAAATGCTGTATCTATATATACATTGACTAAAGAGAGTCAAGAAAATGAAATATTTTCAGAAGCATACAGAATTATTCTATCCTCAAGTATTTGTATAATATATATTATCTAGATAACACCAAGTCTCTCTTACCCTGAGAATGTATAGGTAGGTGATCTACATGACTATTGAACATGTGAACATTAAAAAAAAAAAAGACATTATTGGATCTGAGTCCTTGTTTTGCTATTATTGACTCTGTGATGTTTCCAAGCCAATTAATTTCTTAAAATTCCCCATTTCCTCATCTTTAAAATGGGAATTATAATCGTAGTTAATTTCTGGAGTTGCTGTAAAGGTTCAGTGAGAGAATACACTCAAATACTTAGCAACACTTTTGGCATAAAATAAATTCTTGATTTTCAATAAATTTTTCTCAGTTATATTTCAAAAGTGACATTCATAAAATTGTGTTATATACAAGAAGAATGATAGCAGCTTAAAAATCTTATTGGCTAAAAAGAAAAAAAAATATGACTAATCATCTATAAGAAAGAACAGCGGGGGGAAAAAAGCCAATCCCATGCTTGATGCATGGCACTAGAAAACAAGTCAAGTGTTACCGTTCACTTGGCTTAAGCTACTTATTCACATTTTCTTCAGCCTTTGCCTTCCCACAAAGTAATCTAAAATTTATCTATATTCAAAATTAATTTTTCTTCACCTTCCAACCATCTCCCTGCAAGTTTACCTCCTTTGTCACCTATCCTGTCCCCAGGCACCATCAGATTGTCCCATCAAGTTTAACTGCATTTGTGTCTCATAATCTCCCAATCTCAGGTAACACTTAAATTCCTAAACAAAAGCAGTTGTATATAGAAGAAGAGGACAAGAATGCATATAACTGACATTTAAAACTCACTAATTCAAGTCTGAGTATCCAAAATTTTGTCATTTTTAAAATTTTTTTTAATTTTGTATGTTGGGTTTTTTTTGTTTTGGGTTTTTTTGTTTGTTTGTTTTTTAAGTTTTTTAAAGTTTGCCTATCCCACCTCTGGGGAATGAGAATGTGTTTGTGATTCTGGGTTGGAATCGGTACCAGAAGTTCTAAAAAAAAAAAAAAAAAATCTGAGTTCAGGGATGTGACATGCATGGCATGCACCATACTAGGAATTCCAGCAAATCTGTGTTGTAGGAGGTAAGATGTACCACCGTCCAGTGCCTAGCCAGGAGCGGGTGGCAAGTGAGCACACTACTTGCTTGCTGAGTCTTCAGCCAGTCATGGGCAATGATAATGAGCAGAATTCGCTATTGACATGTCAGCCAGAATGGGGCAGCTCTCTTTGCTGAAGAAAATCCTATTTTCATACTTCTCAAAATTAGCCATAATTTATAAAGAATGACAATTAAGTCATTTTCTGTTTGACAATTACAATTTTCTAGATTTTATCCATGACTTAATGTAAAATAATTTGTCATGACTATGTAAGATATTTAAGATATACTTATAGTTATAAAAATTTAGAGGACAGAAAAAGGTAAAGCATGGTCTGTGTGGAACTTTTCTATAGTAGATAGTTATGATTGCTTCCCCTCATGAAGGAAAAGCAAATACTAGTGAGTATTTGGTTTAACATATAGAGTTAACCAGAGATAAATTTGTACTGGTCTGCTGTGCTGGCCAGGAAAAGAAAAAAATATATATATATATATGTACACAAAATATATTGGAGATTTATTGTACAGAAATGTATTGTATATTATATATTTTTATATATATATATATATATATATATATATAATATACCTCTAATTACTAAAGGAGATTATGTGTATGAATCAATTTCCCCAAACAGATTTTCGGGAGAAAAGAACCTCCGAGAAGGTAAGTCACTATTCTTGATATACCAGCCTTGGAGGAGATGAACTTCCTGAGCAGTAGTAGTGAGCTCTAGTATGTGATGGTTGGGGATGAAGTAGGAGTTCAGTAGAACAGCTGCAATACACAAATTGGTGTTTAGATGATGTTGTGAAACCCAGCAGTGATCCCATGATATTATTACCAGGTTAAATAATTGTCTTAAAGACAGGAAGTGTTAGAGAAGGGATCTGAATTAGCAGGGTGTGACCAGAGAGGGTCTGGACTTAGAGATTCAGAATAACCCCTGATAGTGAGAATACTTGCCCCACTTTTAGAGAGGATGGGCAATTCAGGATACTTCTGTTTACTTTTTACAATTGTTCCTTTTCCCCTTTCACACTGGTCCATGAAGAGCCTGAATTATTATTTGCATAAGTTGGTACTCAGTAACCCCCATGTGGTCAACACCAACAGATGGCTTAGGGACAAGTGAAGTAGGCGGGCTCAGAGAGTCTTCTACAACAGCGAATAAGACGCAGTTCAATTCTTTCCCCCAAATTACAGTGTTGATCAAAAATGTGCCATTGTTCCATTTTTAAAATATAAGCTCTAAACTTTTTTTTGCCCTTTAGCCTACTGTACAAGGCCACATGCGAACTATAAAAGAAAGCACCTTCTATGTAGAAATAAGCAGGCACTTAGAAACTCAGTGAAAGATCATACCATTTCCTAGTGGACAAAGTGCTTAACTCCATTAGTGCCACAGGCTGATTAAATCACCCACAGTACATTTCAATGGTGTTTCAGCCAATTAAGCCAGCCCAATTCATCTCTGCTTTCTGGGGTCATAAAGACATTAGAAACAAATTTACGATCCGGCCTGTTAGTGAAATGACTTGTGGAGTTGTTTTTAAATCAGAGTGGCTAAATTAATAATTTTTTTAAAAGTTTAAAATGATCTGAAATGGGTATTTTTTTAATATTCAAAGGCATCATGATATGGTCTTAATTACATTCAGAAAATGCTTTTTTTCCCTTTCTTTCTCTAAGCAGACTTAGAAAGCAATGAACTGAGCAAACCAACCAGCTGGAACAGAGAAAGAAATAAGCTGAATTCATTCTCAGTCAGGTGACCCCATTGTGGAACTATCTCCTCATAGCGTTCAGTTCCCCTGAATGATAATTCCACCAAGTAGCTCACAGGAGAGGGCAGATTTGATCCCGGAAGCAACATGTGTCTTGTAAATGTGCTTTAGCCTACTAGGCTGCACAATTTCTAGAACCCTGCCGAAAACTGCTTCCGATATCCCTGCCCCTCGCACATCGGGCCCTCCAGAGAGCACCATCCATCATCAGAGGTGTGACCAGAATGAAAACAGAGAGCTGACCAGGTATGGGTAAAAGAAATGAATGTAAACTGACGGCAGCCCATGCTACGTGAATAAATAAATTTCTATTTTGTTATGCTGGGAAGCCCTGCAGTCTTTATTGTTCATAAGACACTTTTACAAAGCTTGAGGGACATTTTGTGTTGAAGGATCCTTGACTAATTTTGATAAGACACGAAATATATTTTTCTACCCTAAACTACTCTCGGAAATGTGAATATGGTGACATCTTGGATCCATCCTTAGAGCCCCTCTCCCTTATAAATAATCATTGGATTTGTCATAACAGCAGTTTGCCCAGTAATTGGTTACATAATAAGTTTGTCTGCTTATTTTTTTAAAATATTTTGTTTATTTATTTGATAGAGAGAGATCACAAGCAGGCAGAGAGGCAGGCAGAGAGAGAGGGGGAAGCAGGCTCCCCGCTGAAAAGAGAGCCCGATGCGGGGCTCGATCCCATCACCCTGGGATCATGACCTGAGCCGAAGGCAGAGGCTTTAACCCACTGAGCCACCCAGGCGCTCCTTGTCTGCTTATTTTAAGAGACAGTAGTATCAATAGTAACTTACGCAAAACAGGATTTGTTGTTGTTTAGTTTTTTAAATATCTACTTTTTTAAAAAAAATCCAGCACTGCACAGGTCACAGATGCAGGCTGACATAATGGCTGTATCCGAGGACCAGTCATCTTAGTGCTCCATCGTTCCTACATGGTTTCCCTCCAAGCCGTTTGTTCCAATGGCGAACCCACCCATTCTGCTGTTAGCCAGCAGAAAAAGGAAAAGGAAAACAGGTAAGAACACCCCTTATGCTTAAGAATACAATTCAGAACACATGTATCTCACCTGCTTTACATGTCATTTGCATAACTAACTCATAGGAAAATAGCTCCCTCCAAAAGCGGATGGAAAATGTTGCAGTATCTGGCCAGCCCTGTACTCAGCTTAAACAGCCATTATTTTGTGGGGGGAAAGGGAAAATAAATATCGGGACACAACTAGCAAACTGCTCTACCGACGGGAAGCATACAAACACCTTAAATAGTAAGTCGCTAGACAAGAGGCTCCAGGTGTCAGAGAAGGAAGACTTCACATGGTACAGTGTTTGGGGACTGTATTCCCATCTAGTCTCCAGTAATGAGGCGTTGAAAAGTGCACCTTCTGATAAAGCCGCAATCTGCAGGGCTCCGCAGACTAACCACCACCAAATGCATAGGGACACTTCTGAAATGGGTTACTGTGCATATCAACAATCTCCTAATGGCTTTCATCCTTTCTATCACATTTGACCTTGCATTTGATAAGTGATTAATTATTCATCCTAGAACTTGATCCTTGAACAACTAAACTACTTCCCGGAAGCAAATATGGATGTGTATTAGAGCATCAGAATCAATCAATTATTCATTGATTGTATGCCTTGTATTTGCCTCGCGTGTGCCAATCTCTAACTTAGGCAGTCTGGGAGATATAAAAATAATGGAATACGTGGTCTCTGACCTCAAAGGACTTACAATTAGAATGAAACAAATACTGAGCAGGATGTGTGGTCTGGGGTTGTAATAGCTGACTCTCTTGTCTATCTTCAGGGTCTCCCACTCAGCCCTGTGAGTCCCGGCCAAATTATAACCTATCTCCAGAGCACTGGGAAGGAAAGCTGAGTCAAACAAATGGTAAAATCTGAAAATAACCAACAATGAGAAATTCGGTGCTAGTGAGGGAAAAAGAAAAACACCCCAGATCCAAATTTTAGATTATAATTTTAATATACTATTATCATCATACAGAAAGAAATGAAAAAAATACATAACTCGGATGTGAGCACATCTGAGGGTTACTGATGGAGAATAGAAGGGATAGAATGAGTTATCACATGCTGGAAGTACAAGAAGGGGAAAATGGAATATGGGAAAGAAAAGCTGGAGGCAAAGATTTACCTCTCAGAAAGGAGAACAGTAAGAGACCACAATAGTTGGTCAGACCATCACCTACAAATTGGAGGAATGAATGAAAAAGAAATCCATGTCTGGACTTTCTAAATATGGTAAGTTTTGACCCACCAAAGGTTGCCTTCTCAATGTCAGAGACTGGTAAAACTTTGAAACATTAGAGCCCAAGAGAATCCTCTTTATTTCCTTTTGCTTTGATGTTACAGGTTTTTTTAATATGTTTTTATGTGGAATAATTATATGCACACAGCTTGGGATCTCGAGGAAGTGCTGGAAGTCTGTTTGTAATAAGTTTTTTCTTTGGTTTAAGGTCAACAGCTGGGGCACCTGGGTGGCTCAATGGGTTAAAGCCTCTGCCTTTGGCTCGGGTCATGATCCCAGGGCTCTGGGATTGAGCCCCACATCGTGCTCTCTGCTCAGCAGGGAGCCTGCTTCCTCCTTTCTCTCTGCCTGCCTCTCCACCTACTTGTGATCTCTATCTGTCAAATAAATAAATAAAATCTTTAAAAAAAAAAAAAGGTCAACAGCTGATCTCAACATTATGTAGAAATATGATAGCAGCAGCTGGGTGGCTTAGTCGGTTAAGTGTCTGACTCTTGATTTTGACTCAGGTCATGACCTCAGTGTCATGAGATGGCTCCCCATGTTGGGCTTCATGTTCAGGGAGTCTGCTTGAGATTCAGTCTTTCTCTCTCTCTCTCTCCCTCTGTCCCCACCCCCCCTCATGTGTGCATCCTCTCCCTCTCTCTCTCTGTCAAATAAATCTTTTAAAAATGTATGTCATGTGACAGAGAAAGCAAAAGGCAATTCTGCTAGGGGGTAGGTTTAGAGGGGATTTTATCATTTCCCTTTTGCTACTTCTCCTGCATTGCTCCTTTTAACTATTGCTTTACACGTAATATTTGCCATGATTGTTGTATAGCTTGGGGACTGAGTTTAAGAAAAAGTTTGTTTGACTACATTTGGAATATTATGTGATGATTGACAGTTGGGTGTTTGGGGTCAGATATACTAGCTATCACAGAGATAGGGTTGGCCATTTGAGGGAGAAGAGCATAGGGTGAAAGATAACGTGGAAGATAGACATTAAATAAGGTAAAGGTAATTAAGAATTTCATTGGAAAATTAGCTCACAATGTCTCAGTGTGTACCAGACCACAGAGTTTTTTGGCCTATATTCTATGAAGTCCTTTGGACTTTTTTGGGTTCTCTTTTGGTCTGATAATAATGCCCCTCGATGGTAAAGTGAGAAAGGAATAAAAAAACTTAAAAATTGTTGTTCAAGTTCACTAAGAAAATTGTTTTTTACTTATAAATCCATCAAATTTTAATATTTCCTTTAAAGACATTTGAAAAAAATATTTATTCTCATTTTAAATATTCAGTAAATGTCTTCTACATTTCTTTTTAAAAATTTTTTAAAGATTTTATTTATTTGAGAGAGACAGAGACAGAGAACGTGAGCAGGAGGAGGGGCAAAGGGAGAGGAGAAGCAGACTCCTCACTGAGCGAGGAGGCTGATGCAGGGCTTGATCCCAGGGCCCCCAGAACACAACCTGAGCTGAAAGCAGAGGCCCAAACCCCTGAGCCACCCAGGCACCCCATGCCTTATACATTTCAAAACTCCACTGACAAATTAGCATTTTTTAGGAGATATTGAACTACCTCATAAATCCAGGTAAATCAGCATACAAGACCTTCTAAGATACTAATTATTTTTAAGTCATAACATGTAAAAGCTGCTTTCGAGTTATTAGAGAGAGAAACAGGTCCTCTGGGTGGCTCAGTTGGTTACATGGCTGCTTTCTGCACAGGTCATGATCTCAGGGCCATGGGATGGAGCCCCGAGTTGGGCTCCCTGCTCAGCAGGGAGCCTGTTTCTTCCTCTTCCTCTGCTTGTGCTCTCTTTCAAATAGGTAAATAAAATCTTTAAAAATTTTTACAAAATAAAGAGAGAAACAGCAGGATGATGAAGTTGGTTCAAAAAGGACAGCATTCCTATATAAAAAAATAGACAACCCAAATAAACCTATATCTATTAAAGAAGTAGAATAAGTAATTAATAATCTTGCAAAAGAGAAAGCACCAGGCCCAGATGGGTTCACTAGTGAATTCTACCACATGTTCAAGGAGTAAAAGAAACCCCATTTCTTTCTAATCTGTTTCAGAAGATAGAAATAGGAAATACTCCGTAACTCTTTTCTTTAGGTCAGTATTGGCCAAATATAAAAACTGAACAAAGACATTTCAGGAAAATGATAAACCAATCTCTCTCATGGGCATAGATGCAAAAATACTTAACAAAATATTAGCAAATCAATCCAACAGTGTATAAAAATAACTATGCACTATGACCAAGTGGGATTTATCATAAGTATGCAAGCTTGGTTCACTATTACTAAGTCAATTAACATAATTAATCACATCAACAGGCTAAAGAAGAAAAATCACATGATCATACCAATAGATACAGAGGATCATTTGACAACATCCAGCATCCAGTCATGGTAAAAACTCTCAGCAACTAGGAAGAGAGGAGAATTTCCTCAAGTTGATAAAGAATGTGTACAATAAACCTATACCTGATATCATATATAATGGTAACAAACTCAAAGCTTTCCTACTAATATCATCATTGCCCTCATACTGGAACCATCATCCTGGAAACACCAACTAATAAAACAAGGAAAGGAAAAAGGTGTACAGATTAGGAAAGAAGAACTTAAACTGTCTTTGTTCACAGATAATATGACAATCAGTGTTAAAATCTGAAAGAATCAATAAAAATAAACCTCCTATAATATGTTATTATAAATTTGTAGGATAAAAGGTTAATATAAGAAAGTCATTAGCTTTCCTATCTATGAGCAGTCAGCAAGTCAAACTTGAAATTAAAAACACAATATCATTTAAATTAGCAGCCCCCAAAATGAAAAGCTTAGGTATAAATCTAATAAAATATGAAGTTTTTGAGAAAAATTATAAAAACTGATAAAAATTGAATTAAATGGGTAGTTCATATTCATAGATAAGAAGACTGAATGTTGTCAAGATGGCAGTTCTTACCAACTTGGTTGACAGATGCAGTCTCAATCAAAATCCCAACAAGTTATTTATAGATATTGATAAAATGATTATGAAGTTTATATGGAGAGTCAAAAGACCCAGAACAGCCAACACAATTGAAGGAGAAGAACAAGGTTGGGGGACCAATACTACCTGACTTCAATTTGCTATGAAGCTACAGTAATGGAGACAGTATATTATTGGTGAGAGATTAGACAAAAGGTCAATGAAACAAATTAGCCCAGAAGTAGACTCCCGTAAATAAATACATCAGCTGATTTTTGACAAAGGAGCAAAGGCAATACAGTGAAGCAAAGACTGTGTTTTCAGCAATCATACTGGAACAACTCTATCTATCTGCAAAAATGGTGAGTGTAGACACAGACATTACAGCCTTCAAAAAGATGAAATCAAAATATGTCAGAGACCTAAATGCAGAATGCAAAACTAGAAAAACTCCTATAAGAGAACATAATAGAAAATTTAGACAACCTTGGGTTTTGTAATGACTTTTTACATGCAACTCCAAAGGCACAGTTCATGAAAGAAAGAATTGAACAGCTAAACTGCAATAAAATTAAAATAAAAAACTTGGGCTCCATGAAAGATGCTATCAAGAGAATGAAAAGACAGCACACACTAGCAGAAAATATTTGTAAAAGACATATGTGATAAAGAGCTATAAAATACGCAAAGAACTCTTAAAACCCAGCAATAGGTAAACACACAAACCAGTTACAAAGTGGGTCAAAGACCCTAAATGGACACCTCACTAAACAAGATAAAGTTGGCAAACAAGCATATGAAAAGTGATCCCACATCATATATCATCAGGGAATTGCAGATTAAAACAACAGCAAGACACCACCACTGTGCACCTATCAGAATGGCCAAAATCCAGAACACTGACAGATGCAGAGCAAAAGGAAGTCATAACAGGAATTATAAAATGGCATAACCACTTTGGAAGGCAGTTTGGAGAGTCCTTAAAAACTAAATCTACTTTCACCATATGATCCTGCAATTGTACTCCTTGGTATTTACCCAAGTGAACTGAAAACTTATGTCCACACAAAAGCCTGTAAATGAATATTTATGGAAGCTTTGGATATTTATAGAAGCTCTATTGCCAAAACTCGGAAATAACCAAGATGTCCTCCAGTAGATAAAATGATAAGTAAACTGCATTATATTCAGACAATGGAACATTAGTGCTATAAAGAAATGAGCTACCAGGCCATGAAGAGATATGGAAGAAACTTAAATGCATATTACCAAGTAAAAGAAAGCACTATGTAAAAGCTTCATACTGCATGATTTCAACCATAGGACATTCTGGAGAAGCCAAAAATCTGGAGACAGTAAAACGGTAAGTGATTGCCTAGGGTAGGGGCTTGAGGGATGAATGGAGCATGAAGCGATTTGTTAGAGCAGTGAACTGCTTGATGCTATCATGCCGGACACGTGTCAATATTAATTTGTCCAGACCTATAGAATGTACAAAACCATGAATGAACCCTAATGTAAGCTGTGGACTTTGAATGATAATGGTGCGTCAAGGTTAACCGTTGTAAAAAAATGGACCCCTCTGCTGGGGGATGCTGATAATGGGAAAGGCTACATCTATGTGGGAGTGGGGATATTGGGGAACAGCTCTACTTTCCTCCTACTTTTGTTATGAACCTAAACTATTTTTAAAAATGTAGTCTTTTTTAAAAGAAGTAGAGGAGATACAGATGTATATGTAATTACTGAAAAGAAGAAAATTGGAATAAGACTATGAAATTACATGCAAAACTGAATGATGTACTATAGAGCAGTACAGTTAGAACTGTGTTCTTTTTTTTTCTGCACAGAAACCATTTGCATGATTGCACAACAAAATTCACTTACGTGACTCTCAGACAAAAATCTGTTTGATTGTCACCTATTTTCAGCAAATTAACCTCTATCCTTACAGAGCTGTAAATCGTAGTGATCAATAATAATTAATTAATTAAATAAAATGCATACGTGTAGGGGTACCTGTGTGGTTCAGTTGGTTGAGTGTTTGCCTTCAGCTCAGGTCATGATCCCGGGGTCCTGGGATCGAGTCCTGCACTGGGCTCCCTGAGGAGTGGGGAGTCTGCTTCTCTCTTTCCCTCTTCCCCACCCACCTGCTTATGTTCTCTCTCTCTCTCAAATAAATAAAGTCTTTAAAAAAATACATACCTATAGAAAATGAGATAATATTTAGACTGGCTTGTTAGTCAACATGAAATGACATATAATCCTTCCCTTATTTCCAAGTTTCAGATACTTATTTTTTTCTCTAAATAGTGAACCACTCCCCATGATTAAAAAAAAAAAATCTTCAGAGATTTTTAAACAAAAATACCTGGTGTCAGCAGAAGGTTCTGGTTACCACATTTTGTGATACGGTTAGCCAATCAAAAGCCATACATGTTGATTAACTACTAAGACCATAAAGGTAATTTCCATTTGAAGATTTTGGAAAGGGAACTAGGATTGTATTTTTTTAAAGATTTTTTTTTAAATCTATTTATTTGACAGAGAGAGAGAAAGAGCAAACGCAAGTAGGGGGAGCTGTAGAGGGAAAGGTAGGAGCAGGCTCCACACCAAGCCGGGAGTCCGACATAAGGCTCGACTCCAGGACCCTGGGATCATGACCTGAGCCAAAGGCAGACGCTTAACCCACTGAGCCACCCAGGTGCCCAATAAAACTTGTCTTCAAATATGACATGCCAGAAAATCCAAAGAACGTTTCAGCAACTAATTCATCAAATTATATTCCTTTTTTTTTAAAAGGAGGACTAATTCTGGTTGTCCTATTTAAATAACTACAGTGCCATTAAAAGTGAAACGAAAATCAGTAAAAACATTTGTTCCTGAACTCTGAGTGACTTAAATAAAGATGACATATGAATAAAGAAGGGGGAAAAAGGATTCTTTAAATATCTAACAAGGTGGGTAGGGGGAGAAGAAAGATACCACAGTATTCTAAGCAAGTAACTGGAGTGAACTGTTGTTAATCCTTGATTCATTCCTACTTGAGCTGCTTTTTGTTCTACTAGGTCCTGGGTCTCTAGTCAACTTTCATGAAATCCTCTGTATCTGCGTCAATTTGTCTTGAAATTGCGGACTCAGATTCTGACATCGGTCTGTGGGGTGTCAACTCCAAAGTCTATCCCATTGGTCTTTTCCTGAAGTAACAATAGTTTATACACCAGCTGCTTTAGTCCTATCCCTGAGGTCTGAGCCCTTTGTGGAAGAACACATTTCTAATCTCCAGCCTTTAGCAAAGTTTTCAGGAAACGCGAGAGACGAGCAGAAATCACCAAGAGGTGACAAGACTAGATGCCTGTGAGTAATTTACAACACTAGCCCAAAAGGTCAAGAATGGAAAGGAATAAATATACTCTATCATAGATGCAACAAATGGTTCAAAAAGACTTCATTAGTGTTTCTTCTGAGAGAGAGACATTTTATAAGCAGTGAGGGCATTCCTAAATATTCATGGGTTTCCTCTAAAATATACAGCCTGGAACAACTTACATTAATAAAAATTTACCTGAGTTATAGTTAACTTTAGGAAAACTGAGTTTCTCTTTTAATAGGATTGCTTTTTTTTTTTTCCAGGAAGCCAATGCATTGTGTTAAGAAAGAAATATGAAGCATACAAAAAATTATTTCTAGCATGCCACTTTTTTTTAATCATGTAAAAAACTGTCCACCTGGAAATCTTAAATGTAATTTAAATGTAAAAGACATTTTGACTTTTTGTAATTTAGAGATTAATTTCAGAAAGCCAAAATCATGAGAGTTGTCAGAAGATAGTAGTTAATGTGATTAAAATAATACAGTAAGGTCCTGGAAACAATGAAAAGCTGTAGCTTGCCTCCTATAATTCAGAGAGCTAGCATATATTTAAAAATATAAATAAGAAAGTACCACAGTCATAAGGAATCTTAGTTCTTTCAGTAGTGAGAAACTTGATTGTTTATTTTAAATAATCAAGACTATAGAAAAGTCAGCATCAAGCTTAGAAAGCTATTCTGAGATACACAGTCTCTGTCCACTGGAAAAATTACAGAAAGGGGAAAGAAACATTTTCACTACCTCTCGTTACGAGCAGACTAGATATTCTAAGACCAATTTATCATTATTAACAAGGAGAAAACAAAATTTTAATCTTACAGTTTTATGATTTACGACATTAAGCATTTTGTGAATAAACCTACCAAATTGGGCAATTTGCTAAAATTTCAGCCTAATCTTCTCAGACTCGTCTCTTGCCATTATTATAAACCAAGACAAACAAAAGGCTGTCCACTGACTTCTTGTGACCTCTTATACCCATTCAAATCGGAGTCTCATCATCTTTTCACATATGTAAAAAGATATTTCCCTTTAAAGATAACTACTGTCTTTTTCTATGGAAAACACAGTTTTTGCATACATATTCTTATTTCTTTTTTTTTCTTTTTTTTTTTTTAAAGATTTTCTATATTTGACAGAGATCGCAAGTAGGCAGAGAGACAGGCAGAGAGAGAGGAGGAAGCAGGCTCTCTGCTAGGCAGAGAGCCTGATGTGGGGCTCGATCCCAGAACCCTGGGATCATGACCCGAGCCGAAGGCAGAGGCTTTAACCCACTGAGCCACCCAGGTGCGCCCATATTCTTATTCTGCATGGCTCCTAATATAATCTAAATCACTCATTAAATTAACTTGTGATCAAAGTAACTACCTCTTGTTTTACGAGGAGCTTGGTAATTGAGAACTATCTTTACTATGCAGGCTTTCAGAGATCAGCCAAGAACATAAGCATGTAGGCAACAGACTGCAGCCACAAACTTTCCAATGGCACAGTTTAGGAGGCAAAAAGAAAACAATAGAGTAGGCCAGAAATATAGCTATTTCATAACATAATACCTATGGAAAAAATAGGTATAAAATTCTACATGTGGATATATCACATGTGGGTATGTTTGTGTATGTGTGGTGGAGGAGAGCTTGTATGTGTGATGCCTAGTAACCAACGTTTTAGTATTCTCCCTTAGAAATCATAGAGGCATCTAAAATTTATTCATCATTTAATTCTATTAATATGCAAATTTGTCTATTTATCTAAGGATCTTAGAAATTAAATTTCAGTTGGCTTATTACATAATTGCCCTTGCTGGAGAAAAATATTTTCAGAATCATAATTCAATTTTTATTAAAAACACATTTATATTTTTCTTCCTTGTAAATATTATATGGACATAATATTAGCTTATCTGGTCAGTAAATAAGTAGAAGGAGTTTAAGAATCAGATTATTTAGTCTCACATAAGAAAATAAAAGCAACTTTCATTTTAAAACCTACAAAATATATTCCTCCATTGTACATCATGGGAAAAAAAAACAGTATTTCCCCAGGGATTCATACCTATTCATATAAACATGGATTATTACGTAAAGCTACTTTTGAGCTGACAGTTTTTGTGAGAATATTTTTTCCCCTTCAATATGTAAAACATTGTAATCAGTAAACATTTTTAGATTTTTTTCTAAAAATGTTTGTGTTCTCTATATTTGAAATATATAAGCTATTATTATCTTCAGTAAAACAATAAAACAGTACTCTTTAAGGAGGATTTATAGTTTAATTTATTAAAATATTCCAAGATAGGAAATATTTCCAAAATATATGATCCGAGATAAAAGCTTCTTCTCAATTATAGGCACATAGAGCATAGAAAGTTTTACATATGCTTTTACAACTTTGGACATGGTTTAAATGATACATTGGCTGCGAGGAAGCCAGACCATCCAAACTTTGCCAATATCAGAAACAAAAGCACCAACAGAAAGAAGAAATGACAAAAGATCAGTGAAGGTAAGTTTTATTGTATTTGGGATTCATTCCAGGGACAAAAAACTCACCTGAGTCTGGGAAGTCCATATCTTACCTAACACATTTTACTGACTTACTTACTTACCTAGTTATTTATTGATTTATTTTAAGACTTTAATTGATTTATTTGATAGAAAGAGAGAGAAAGAGCTCAAGGAGGTATAGCCACAGAGACTGGGGAGAAGCAGGCTCTCTACTGAGCAGGGAGCCTGAAGCAGGGCTTGATCCCAGGACCCTGAGATCATGACCTGAGCCAAAGGCCAATGTTTAACCAACTGAGCCACCCAGGTGCCCCTTACCAAACCCATTTTAAATGGTTTTCGGAACTGAATCATTTTGGGTATCTTAGTGGGACCTCCATCAACTGTCAAAGATGATTTTCAAAAAGTTAAATAACATGATTCTCTTATAAATGTAAACTAAGCATCTGTCGAAGATTTATTTAATTCAGTAATGAGGGAACCAGCAATCTGGGAAAGGCAGTTGTTTAACAATTTTTATAAACTTGATAAATTTCATTCATAAAGAGTGTATCTGAAGATATTTTAACTCTACTAATGAGCAACAACTTAGGCTTTATTTAAAATCATTCATCAAATAAATTACTGAATTCTGTATTTTAAATTTTGGTCATAGAACCATGGCTACATTGTTAACATAACCCATAATTGTGGATTCAAATATAAGCATCTACTATTTCCATCCAGGTTGAATGGAATTAATAGAATTTTAAGCAGAACAATAGAATTTTCATTTCTCTCGTGAATATATAAAATTTTTTAAAAATTCTAACTCCAAATAATTTTTAATTTGATGGGATATTAAGGAACACAAATATATCTTTCAACAGATTTTACAGATTTTAGATGTTTATCAAAATTTGCATGCTCCTATATTCTATATAAATGATATCCAATAACATTTGGGTTATAACTTGAAACTAGTGTTTTATTTTGTCTTCAGTTTACTTTAAAATATTTAAGCATAGGCAATGTGGTATTAGAATTACATTGGTTGGTTTAACTTAAGCCAGAGGTGCAATTAGATGCTTTAATTGAGCATTTGGATAGGAAGAATGAGCTGCTAGGAGAGGGCCATGCTGTAAAGCAACTACCACTAGCGGGTCATTTCTCTTTGCCTCTGATTACACCAGATGGTTTGTCTTCAAATTGGAACTCTTTGTTTTGCTGTACCATGTTTTTTTGATACACTTTTGTGTAATACAAATTAGTTTATATCATTCTTAAGTAGGGAGTGATACCATTTTAATGTAGAAAATGTGTTGAGTAAGATGTAAAATTTCCCAGCTTGTACCTTTTTGGACCACCAAATCACAGTGTCTAGGCATAAAGTACACAGAGACTATGAAAGACAACAAACTGTAGAGAAAGGTGGTATTTGCTCTGTTGGGTCACATGATGGTTGCTAGAAATTCTCTTTGTGTTCATTTTCTCTGATCTTACGTAACTTAACTCAGCAGCCTCCACCCTTCCTTACACATTTTTTCCATGAACTAACTTCATCTCGTTTTTAATGGCAGATCTGAAATTTATAGTATTACAATATTACTGTATTACTGTACAGTAATAGTATAGTATTACTGTATTACTGTACAGTAATAGTATAGTATTACTGTATTTAAATTCAGTATATTATTACTGAATTTAAAATTCAATATTTTTTGTTTGTAGGTTTGTTTGTTTGATTATAAATATTCATGTGTACAGAAAAATTTGCTGTGAAACCTCTTTTCCATATAACCTATTTGCAACATAAGGTAAAACTGTTCTTGCCTAATTCTAATTATTTTCATTATAGCCCCCAATAAGTTAATATTTGTACCTAATAATATTGATACAGATCAGCCTGATTTTTAAAATTTGTAATTTTTTCTAGGGAACAGACTTACTCTCTTGGATTTCTAATTTTTTTTTAAGATTTTATTTATTTGACAGACAAAGATCACAAGTAGGCAGAGAGGCAGGCAGAGAGAAAGAGGGAAGCAGGGTCCCTGCTGAGCAGAGAACCCGATACAGGGCTCAATCCCAGGACCCTGGGATCATGACCTGAGCTGAAGGCAGAGGCTTTAACCTACGGAGCCACCCAGGCGCCCCAGGATTTCTAATTTTTTAAAGAAGAGTGCTCTCTGAGTAGTCACTAGTACTATTTGTCAAACGTTTCTGATCTGTGCCTTCTGATCTCCTGGTAGTTATGTGAGCCATATGTCTGGGTCTTGCATATAAACTGTGAATAGAAATGATGTTTATCAAACAGAGCACTTAATTGCTGATGCAAGACCCACCTTCAGAGCTTTTTTTTAACTTTTGGCAAGGTGATTGACATCCTTCAAGTAGTTGCTTCTCTGCTAGCTTGAATCTCTGAGTTATGAGCAGCCTGGATCTTTGAGTTACTACCATTAGTGATGGATGTAAAGCAAATGCAAGCAATTCATCTTTCCTCAAGTCCCTAGGACGTTGGAGTTGGTTCTTAACTGCAGCACAATCTAGCCTATCCTAACAGATATGATGTAAAACTGTATCTTATGTCACAGATACTCTCACATTCACAGACTAAAATTCATTGTTTACCTTATATATATGGGTACTTAGAGTTCTCATTTTTAAATTACAGCCAAACTTTATGTAGAACTATATAAACTAAAATCAGTCTCCAAAGTAATTTATAAATGTTAGAAAAATAACAAATATATATACAAATATAGTGCAATTAAAAAAACACTGCTAGAGGGACGCCTGGGTGGCTCAGTTGGTTAAGCGGCAGCCTTCGACTCAGGTCACGATCCCAGCATCCTGGGATCGAGTCCCACATCGGGCTCTTTGCTCGGCAGGGAGCCTGCTTCTCCCTCTGCCTCTGCCTGCCACTCTGTCTGCCTGTGCTCGCTCTCTGGCTCTCTCTCTCTCTGACAGATAAATAAATAAAATCTTAAAAAAAATTTTTAAAAACTGCTAGAAAATTGTTGCAGATATTCTGTTTAGATTTTACTTACTTTTATGATAGATTAACAGATTAAGATAATAAGATTATATGCCTTTTATAAAAAATTCATCCATAAATGGCAGCAGTTTTTACAATTCCAGCCCAATTCAATTCCTGTATGTTTCCTTAAAAACTCTGTTTGTAGTAGAGTGTTAATTATGTTTTTAGCACATACATTCATAGTCCTGATGGAAACTAAATATTCTATAATAAAAAATTTTTTTCTTTCTACATTTTTAGAACAAACTTTTAGTTCTACAAATGAACTAAATTCATCTCCATTAAAAAATGTACAGTGTAATGCATTTTAAAATTAAGAACATTGAAATTTTTATATTGATTATGACATGCATTTAATTACCTTCTAAAATGTTAAAATAGTCCCAACATTAGAATAAATGCTCAGAAAAATGACAAATGACAATCATTTTTTATTTTCTACTTTTTTGTGGGGAGATTTTATTTTTAAGTAATCTCCACACCCAATATGAAGCTCGAACTCACAACCCTGAGATAAAGAATAACATGCTCTACTGACTGAACCAGCCAGGCACCCCAACAATTCTTTTATTATAAACAAGTCAGAGGTGGTTTGTCTATTTCTATGTTGATGACTTTTATTACAAAGCAATATTAAATCTCTCTGCTTGCTTGCTTTTTCTCTCTTTCTTTCCTTCTTTTTTTTTTTTATTTTAAAGATTTTATTTATTTGATAGAGACAGAGCGAGAGAGGGAACACAAGCAGGGGGAGCGGGAGAGGAAGAAGCAGGCCTCCCCCCAGCACGGAGTCAGATGCAGGACTCAATCCCAGGACCCTGGGATCATGATCTGAGCCAAAGGCAGACTCCTAACAACTGAGCCACCCAGGGGCCCTTCTTTCCTTCTTTCCTCCCCGACTTCCTTCCTTTTCTTCCCCTGCTCTCCCCTCCCCTCTCCTCTCCTCTCCCTTTTCTCCTTTCCTCTCCTTTCCTTTCCTTCTCTTTCACTTTCTTTCTTTTCCTTTCTTTCCTTCCTTCTTTCTTTCTCCCCCTCTCTTGCTCTCTTTCTCTCTTTCTATCTCTCTCGAGAGAACTTTCCTTAGTGTAATTGAGCTTATCTATTTCTTGGCCTATTGTTTTTTTATATCATTCTGACACTTGTGTTTTTCTTTAGACAGTTCATAGTGGCATAGCCTCATGTTTAATACACAGACTTGTCCGAGAGCTTGAAACTTAGCTGTAGAACTTACTCTTTGCTTTTAGGGCACATTTCTTAACACCCTCTCTGAGAAGGTTTTACATTTGTTTAGTTATAAAGAAAAATTCAGAAGCTATATTTTCCTTGAATAATTTTGATATTTTCTGTCTTTTAGGGAATTTTTTCACTCAATGTTAAATTTATTGAAAAAGTAATTCCAAAGAAAGTATTGATTACATTTTCTTCTAATATCTGTAGGATCTGTAGTGATCCCCTCTCTTCAGTTTTGTTACTGGTAATTTTGTCATTAATTTTTTGAATTATTATCACTCTAACAAGGAGTGTTGATTATTTTTAAGCATTCAGCTTTTGAATTTATTATTTGCTCTATTTTTGTCTATTTTGTAGTCATTAATTTCATGCTTTTTGTTATTTATGTCTGTTCATTTGACTTTAATTTGTTCCTCTATATTTTAGCTCAGTAAGATTGACACTTAATCATTGATTTTAAAATTTTATCCTTTTCTAATAGAACTCTTAAAACTACAAGTTTCACTATAAGCATGACTTTATCTTCATACAACACATTTTAATATATTATTAATTTCAGTAAGTTAGAAGTATTTTCTAACTTTATTTAACATGCAGTTTACTTGTTTGCTGTTTGATTTCCAGATCATTTCTTTCTTAGCAGTCAGAGAACAATCTTTTCATCATACCAAATCTTCAAAATTTGTTGAGTTTTATGGTCTATTCTGAATGTTCCTTACTTAATGAGAAAGGAGTGTTGAAATCTTAAAATACAATTTTGAATTTGTCTGTTTTCCTTTAAGATTGCCAGTTTTGCTTTTCTTAATATCTTTTTTGAGTAGGTACACCTTAAGGATTGATATGTCTTAACAATAAATTGACCCCTGTTATAATATGAAATGTTCCCCTTTATCTCTAACAGTTCTTGTTCTGAATTCTAGTTTGATATTAATTTAGCCATGCCAGCTTTCTTATGACTACAGTTACACAGCATATCGTTTTTGTTGTTATTGTTGTTTTTATTGATTTTACTTTTTAAACATGGAAAATTGTATACATGCTTATAAATTTCCTTAAACCTGTTCATTCTTTTTCTTTCTTTCTTTCATTTTGATATATTGAAAATGGATTTACATCACACAGTATGAAGTCAGAATTCTTTTTTTATCCATTTTTAAATTTTTCATTGTTTAAATTATTTATATTTGAGGTAATTTTCCACATTTGAGTTTAACTCTAACACTTTATAAAATTCCATATGGTTTTTGTTCATTTATCTTCCTAAAATTTATTTTTTAGGATGGTATTATTTTCCTCCACTCTTGGAAGAACCACTGTTACATTTATTTTTTATTTTGTAGTATTTTTACCAGGATTTACAATATGTATATTTATAGAATTATAATCTACTTTCATAAAATATAATGGTAGTCCACATAAAAAAAATTCAACAATATAGGTAGATTCACCTCCTATTATTTATTCTGTTGTTGAACTATATTTTACTTCTATACATTATAAATCCAAAATTAAGTGCCCAAGTACTGTTCAAATAGAATGAGAGAGAAAAAAATTATGATTATTTGTTTATTTACCCCTTTCACTATTCTTTACTTATTGTTTACATCTGGTACTATTTCCCTTCAGCCCGAGGAAGTTCCTTTAAAATTTCTTGTAGCTGAAATCTGCTGGCAACTACATCACTCAGATTTGTTCATCTTAGTCTTTATTATGACTTTACTTTTTTTATTTGCTGGCTTTGTAATTGTACATTGACAGCTTTTTTTTCTTTCAACACTTTAAAGCTTGCATAATTTTTGATGAAAAACTTATGGCAATTTTCATCTTTGTTTCTTAGGATGCAATGATTGTGTGCACATATGTGTTTTTCTGACTGCTTTATTACTTGTTTTCAACAAGATGATTATGATGTGAGATGTATGTTTTGGTTTTGTATGACTTGAAGTTTGTACTGCTTCTTGAACTCCTAGGTTTATGGTTTTCATCAAATGTGAAATATTTTCAGATACAATTTCCTCAAAAATATTTTCTGTCCCCTGCCCTTTCCTAAGACTTCAATTACATGTGTGTTATTGTCCTACAAGTCACTCCAACTATTTTACTTTCTTTTTTTTCACCATCTTTTATCTCTGCACTATATTTTGAATATTTTCTATTACTCTGCTTTGAAGTTTGCCAGTTATTTCATCTTTAGGGTTTATTCTGCTATTAATCTCCTTTAGGAGAATTTCATATACAAATCGTATTTTATGTCTTTTAGAATCTTTGCTAATTCTATAATTCTTATCTCTTGAAATTTTATTTTATTGCCAGATTTTTCTCCTGATATGGGTCACATTAACTTACTTATTCACTTTGTGTGCGTGTATGTGAGATAGGAGAATGTTATTATTCTAGGATTACGCCGGTTTTATTTAACCCTGTTGCTAAGATACAGCTTTACCCTGTATTTTTATTTATTTATTTTTAAAGATTTTATTTATTTATTTGACAGAGATCATAAGTAGGCAGAGAGGCAGGCAGAGAGAGAGAAGCAGGCTCCCTGCTGAGCAGAGAGCCTGATGTGGGGCTCAATCCGAGGACCCTGGGATCATGACCTGAGCCGAAGGCAGAGGCTTTAACCCACTGAGCCACCCAGGCACTCCAGCTTTACCCTGTATTAAGCAGATTCTCTCCATTCTGGTTGTTCAAGACTCTAAAAGTTCAGGGAAGCCTGGAACTTTTTCTCCTACTATAGTTTTTCTTTTTTGGCCTTATGGAGTTTAATCCTAAGTATGTTTGGACTGGTATTTACCCAAAGACTCAGAGACCTTGAATTTCTGGAATTTATTTCTCTGTGTAATTCCTGCCTCTCAGGTACTCTGACCCACAAATCTAGGTGCCTTTACTTTCATGAACACTAATTTTAGTTTCTTCAACTCAGGAAAAGTGCTAAACTCTGTTTGGATTTCCTTTCTCCACATTGTGACCTGCAAATTGTCCCCAGGCAGAAAGCAGGGCACTTCATAGGACCCATTTCTTGTTTCCCTTCTTTCAGTGATTACAGTCCTGCACTCCTGTGAAGCAATGATTAGAAAGTACTGTTTCCTATATGTTGTCCAGATTTCTAGTTATTTATGTGAGAGGGCAAATCTCATAGAAGTTACTCCTTTGTGGACTGAAGGATAAAAATCCAAAACATCATTTCAATTCAATAATATTGGTATGGATTATAGAATTGGTATGGATTATAGAATTATAGAATAGAATATAGATTATAGAATTCCAGAGTCATTTTGAAGGAAGATGTAATGTTAAGTGTAAACAAAACCATATAACATACTAAAGACAACTTCCTTATATGGTTATAGTAAAAAATCTTTATTCAGTATTTGTTGCTAAACTAAGATTCTTTATCTTATATGCAAATAATTCTGTTCTGACTTTTTGTAATTTAAGCTTACTCAAGAAAACTATTATTTCATTTTACCTTTTGATAAACTTTAAAGTATAGGTAGTTAAGGGATTGTTTTTACTGAAATATGTTTCTGTTGGGCATGAGTGTTAGTTCAATTAATATTGATTTAACAGTCTGTACCAGAGTGCCATATTTCTTTTGGCAAGTTGTCTAGATGTCCATTATCTCTAATGTGGGTTCATCTAAGGATCAGAAACTTCAATGACAGTGACAAGAGGGCTAAATCTTTTATTGAGGAGATCTGATCAAAAGTTTCCTGGTATCTTTGGAGGTGGAGAATCACATGCTGAATGAAATAATTTTAAGTGTAAGTTTATTTGACACCAGTAGTAGAGAAGGAGAGTAAAGGCAGTGAAACCAGGAGGGAATCTCAGGGGCCAAGACTTAAGTGAGATAATATGGAATGAATAATTGTAAGGGCCTGGGGCGCCTGGGTGGCTCAGTCAGTAAACATCTGCCTTTGGCTCACGTCACTATCCCAGGGTCCTGGGATTGAGCCCTGCATCAGGCTCACTGCTCTGTGGGGAGCCTGCTTCTCCCTCTCCCTCTGCCTGCCTCTCTGCCTGCTTGTATTCTCTCTCTCTCTCTCTGTCAAATAAAAAAAATAAATCTTTAAAAATAATAATAATTGTAAGGGCCCTTTGCCTCTCTGAAACTATCTCCACTTTTGACTTGAGTTTTTTGGTTTAAGATCGCAATGTTTCGTAGTTATTTGTGGCAAGACTCATGTTTTTATATATACCATGCCTTTGTGTAGCAAGAATGAAATTTTAATTTTAATTTTCCATTAAAAATCTCAAGAAAAAAAATACTCAGAGCCCATGAAGAGAAGACTACAGTTTGAGTTCATTTCTGCTCTTCTGAGTTTGATGTTATAGACCAGGAGCCTTGGTTGTCCATCATAAAATGAGTTGGGTAGATGTCCCCATTGACCTTAAGCTAAGGAAGGATTCTTTTTTTTTTTTTTTTTTAATTCTTTCTTCAAATAAGGAAAGAGGGAGCGATGGTGACAGAGACATATGACAGACTGACAAGTAGCCAAGACTGTTTTATGTTTCCTACCTGATAAAACACTGCATTTCAATATGATTGCTTTCCGGGTACTGAGTCGGACACAGCAGTCTCCGGCAACAGAAAAAATGGGAAAGGAAACATTTAAAATAAGACAATAGTGCAGTACCTTCTGTTGTAGCAAGTGTCTATATTGCTATGAACGACCAAGACAATGCCCGAATGTTGCAGCAGTAAGGACCACAGACCCGCATTTCAGCTTAAGACCATCATTTACTGAAATCTGCTTATAGGAAAATGCGATTGGTTGGAAGGTGAGTAGTTTGATTTGTCTTCCTTCTTAGTAGTTCGATGTTACAAATGCTCTTTTATAAAGTTGTAAGGAACACTTGTATTTAAATAGTGGTAACTCATTTTTTTTAAGATTTTATTTATTTATTTGACAGACAGAGATCAGAAGCAGGCAGAGAGGCAGGCAGAGAGAGAGGAGGAAGCAGACTCCCCGCTGAGCAGAGAGCCCGACGTGGGGCTCGATCCCAGGACCCCGGGATCATGACCTGAGCCGAAAGCAGAGGCTTTAACCCACTGAGCCACCCAGGCGCCCCGTGGTAACTCATTTTTAATTGATCTGCTATCCATGTTGTCCTTCTAAGAATTCTCCTTTTAGTCAGTGGTCTCGTCTGATATAATAATATTGTACCCAGAGATTTCTTATAACACAAAAGAACCCTGAGCATTTTGGGCAGGAGAGGTAAAAGGAAAACAGATGAAGAAAGCCAAGTAGCCCCATTTGGTTGATGTAGGTATAGATAGGTCCTTCAGTCCATTTTTGAAACTGGCTATCTGATACAGCTACCACCTGATTTCTGGTCATATTTTCTCCCAGAATCACTTTCCATTCCCTCTGTTTCAACAACATAGAGGGATTCTCCAAGCATGTTTCACAGGACAAATTTGCCAAAAATCCGAAACCATGCAAGGGTAGTGTAATCAGCCACTCCAAAATCTGCTGCTTTGCCATATTGATTATTTTGGGCTGTGGGTACTTGAGAAAATAGCAAATGAAGGGAGATTTTCTGAACTCCCCTTATCTGCTTAAAGGCAGAGCCTCTAAATGGAACTCCTTGTCATAATTCCCCTCCAGGAATGTCATCAGCCAGAGAGCACTGACTTGTCACAGGAGAGGAGCTTAGAAGTCATCACCACACCCAGACAGATTTTTGTCACCAACTATCACACTTTGTATTTCTTCTCCAAGAACCCATCATTTTTCCTAAAAATCACTTCTCCCCTAAGAGGCCCACATCCATTCCCCTTTCTTTTTCAAAATGGTATTTAAGCCTGCATTTTAGGCCACTTCAGGGAGTTACTCAGTTTTCCCATGGGCATCTTCCATGTATACCTGAGGTATACATATTTACAAAACATCTGTTTCTTTTATTAATCTGCCTTTAACTACAGGGGTCTCAGCTAAGACCTCCAGAAAGTAGAGGGAAATTTTTTTTTTGCCTTCCCTATACCACAAATAATTCTCTTAATATGGCATGATACTACATGATCATGGCAAGTACAAGATAGTGGGGCTTGTACCATGTTTGTTTGTTACAGTGTATCTTATTCATAGGAACTAATAACTATTTAGAAATGACAATGTGTGAAGTACTGTTCTAAGTCACGTAATACTCATAACCTAGTGAAGTAAGTGCTATCATCATCTACTTTTCATAGATGAGGAAAGAAGTTAAATGATATCCCCAAGTTTACATGGAAAGGCAAAAATTACAACCCAGACAATTAGACTCAAATCCGTGCTTTTACACACTTCACTGTAATGTCTTTTTATAGTCTCACAGGGTCCTACACAGTGTTGGACAAATAATATGAACTCAGAAAATATGTGTCAAATAATAATTTCTGAGGTCAAGTAGTGGATTAATTAATAAACAGTATTTTTAAATGTTATAATTAAAATGCATACTGTTAAGCACTATTTTTAGACTTAACTATTTTGTTTACTTAGAAGATAAAAATATAATAAGAAAATGATTTTATTTTAATATTATATTGATCTCATAAAGTATGAGTAGATGCGTAGGACCATTCACTTGGAATTTTCTAAATTACCACATGTAATTTTAAACAACTTCAGCAATTTACTAGAGATTTTAGAACTCTTCTTAGAATTCTATTATTGAACTGCTCTTGGATTTTGGTAACATCACTTAACCTTCTTTCAGTTTTTCTGAAAAAAAAAGATAAATAATTCTTAAATAAGTTCAGGAGGCAATTCACAGAGAAGTAAATAAAAGACTCCACACATTCATAAAATTCTAGAGCTACACTTGACCTCAGGAGTTCATTCATCCTCCTGGGAACCAAGTTTCTCATAGGTTGATGTTTTTTCAGTGTTTCTATGTGAAGCTCCAAAAGTACAAAATTTTGCTGTAAAGAATTAGACAAAAGGAAAATCTAGACCCTAAACCATTTGCATATCCTATTTTTAAACACCATTTCAGGTTTAATATTTATCTAAGATGTACACTAACTTATACTTATGTTCTATAATCCAACATTTAATCTTTACTATTGACCTTAACATCTCAGGGATTTTTTATTACCCTCCCTTATGGAGCTACCTTTCTCTCCATCATGAAAATTCCCCTGTTAAGCTCTTCATCAAGATTAAGTCTCCCTTTTTGATCTTTGGTACTCTTCCAGTATTTTCTAACTGTACGTTCTCTAATTGCTTTACTTCATTCAGATGAGGCTCTTAATGAGGTCTTTAGTCTCTCCTTCTCCTATTGTTTTTTCTTCTGATGCTTAACTTCTGTTTCTAAGACTTAGAATGATATCCTTTGCAATCAGAACATAAGTGCTGACCTCATGGCCCATTAATGTACTCAAAGAACAATGCTATTTTATTACATATCTTGGATTTATTAATAATAGACTATAGAATCTTCACCTACTTTATCCTGTATCCTCAAAAAACAAATCACTTATTCTCAATACCATGTTGCTTGTCTTTATACCTTTGAAATTTTAGTGCATATATACTGGGAATGAAAATACAGGATAAGAAAGAGAATACAGAGAATCTAGAAAACTCAAAAGTATAATGAATATGATGGACTAGGAAGTATAGAAAGTTGGGATAAAATATTGAACATTGATGACTAGATGATTGAATGTTCCATTAATACAGATTTTGAATTCTGGATGGAAACACCATAAGTGGGAAAAATTGTGGTTATGTTGAATCTGAGTTGTTGGAGAGGCGATAAGGCATAATGGTTTTACAAGTATTTAGAAATTTATGACTCTAGAGTCTTGAGAATGACTTAAGGATTGGAGATACAGAACTATATATTTCACAAAAAGATGAAAGTTGAAGTCATAGAAATAGATGAAATTTTAAAGAAAATGAATAAAAAGTGAGCGAATCACAGGTGAGAGTTATTGAGAAATGCTGACATTTGGAAAAGAATTAGGAAATTGTCACAGAAAGAAAACTAGAAGAATGCACTATTATAAAAGTAAACAAAGATTTTAATCAGAAGTACACACTCAATATAGTCAAGATGCCTATACGTAGATAGAATTAAAGATATTTCAGGGAATGATACTTGCCAAGCAGTCTCTTTTCTTTAAATAGTAATCTTTTTTAACTCCTAAGCAGAGAAGTGATATTACTACCTTCAGTGAGCGAATTTATTAAATCAGGTACATTTTATGAGAGATACCTTGGAAAATGAGTATTTTTAATAAGTCATGATACGTTTTGACAACTTGTGCCCAACTCCTGGCTTGTAAAGAGTTTACATGGTCTACAGTGCTTGACTTTCTAACAGAGGCTGATTCCAAGGACTGCATGTTCAGGACATGCCTAGCCGGTTCATTCTCAGATTAGTACAGGGTGGTCTTCATCTGCCAAGGGCACATTGGTGGTGGGAATCTATCTACCTTCCAAATGGAGTCACAGGAAAGGCCACATTTCATTAAAATTAGAGTTAGATCAAGACCTCCTGGGTATCGAACTACCTAGTCTTTATTTTTGGAACCTGAATTCAGTGTTGCCATTATTAATTCATTGTCTCTTTGCTCCAAGGTAACCCCATTTTTCTGCTCTGTGGAAATGGATATGGGCCTTTAATGGCTGTTTTTTCAGGCGGTACTGAAGTTTTCTCCATGGAGAATGCTAGAGAAACATTGCAGGAAGAAAGGGTTTTGCTGCCTAGTTGTGGTGTGCTTGCTTGATAGACTCCCGTATTGCATGTAGCCTCCCCAGTTCGCAGCTCTAATGTGAGAAGCTGGTCTAGCATCAGGCTCTTGCACTGTGGGTGGCTTCGCTGGTATCAGGTGCCTACAGTAGATGGTGGTCAGCAGCACCCATATGCTACCAGCTGTCCTCATCCTTCCCTAGACACTTTTGTATCAGGGGACCTCCAGCTTTTCCAGTCTCTACAGGATGAGGAGCTTTCCCTGGCCCTAGAGGGTAGATTTCCAGCATGTTCAATCAGCACCCACCGTGGGCAACTTTCTGTGAAAATGTGAGTCATAGTGGTATGCTTTCCAAAAAGGTCTGAACCTCAGAAGGATGGGGATATATATATGGAGCTTTCCCTTGAGTGTTCATATCAATTCTGACTAATCCTTATAGCTGATACTTCTATACCCTTTAGAGTCCTCTTTAATTATTAGCCCATCTCTCATTATTTTAATCTGTTGTTATACATAATAACTCTTTATATTGATATTCTCTGTTCAAATTGCTGCATGTTTTTCTAGTCCTGATTGGACCCATACTGATACATTGACCAAAGGACATCCTACAATCAAATTTATGAAACTTTATGCAACTGAATAGAAAATGGTATTTTTGTGCTAGTTATCTTAATTAAATAGCACCACCTTTCTAAATCTATATCCCACATGGATTATAGATCAAAATATATAAATTAAGGTTATATGGTTTTTCAAAGAAAATATCAGAGAACATATTTATTGATTTAGAAAATACAAAAATCTCTTACACAAAACCATTACAAAACCCATCATAAAATTTAAAAAAATGAAAAACTGTACTAAGTATAAGTAAGAATTTATATTTATCAAGAGGCACCATTAAATAATCAAAAATACAAGGTGACTTTCATTTACTATATAGAAACAGCGCCTACAAATGATTACAAAAGGCTGACAACACAACAGAAAAATAAGCAAAAGACTTGATATTTCATAAAACAAGATAGATATCCAAATGGCCAATAATTATATGAAGATGTGTTCAGCTTCATTAGTCATTAGGAAAATACCAATTAAATCCAAAATGTGACATGTGCCATATGCTAACACTACAACTACCAGAAGACCTAAGATGGAAAAAAAAAAAAAAGAAGAAGAAGAAGAACTATGCGCAATACTAAGTCTCCAGCAAGAGTGTGGAGCAACTGGAATGCTTACAAATTGTTAGTGAGAGAGCAAATTAGTATGACAACTTTTCGAAACTGTTTTCCAATATCTACCAAAATGAATGTATGCATAGTGTATCACCCAGCATGTACGTTTTCCAAAAATATGTACAAAAATGTTCATAACAGCACTATATAGATTAGCCCAAGATTTGAATTAACTGTCAACAAAGAATTGGAAAAATAAATTGTAGTATATATGAGCAATTGAATACCGTATAGAAATGAGAAACGGCAAACAGTTTCACACATAAGAAGCCAGACACAAAGCAAATACTTAACAATCAGCCTCAGTGGATAAAAGTCGACTTTGTTCAAGACAGTATCTGGATGGAAAGGGGGTGGATTTGGAGATGCCTGTTAATCGTCTGGCTCTTCTTCTTAGCGTTAGAATGACAAGTGTGCTGACATTTTAAAATTCAGTTAAGGTACACACTGAAGGTATGTACCATTTTCTGGATGTTTGTTATATTATCAGAAAAAAATTAAAAATTATAAAATAAGATGCTTTTCAATAGAATAAGAAAGGTCTTCATACATGTAATATATACTGTGCCCATTCAGTTCTCAAAAGCACTGAAACTCCCTGGGGTCATATTACTCACTGAATTATTATTAATTCCCAATTACCTTTATTGATGTTACTTTCTAAAGGATCCTTTAATTGGCATCAGTCACTTCTATTTCTCTCTTCATTGGGCATATAAATTAGCCATTCAGTTACACACTCACAGTCTGAAGCTTTCCATCTCTTCACAGATTTACATGATAAATAACAGTTACATTACTTAGAGAAAATTCTGTGAGTCCCATCAAAAGCACCCAGAAAGTCATATCTAACACTGTTAAATGTAACACCCACCATTCTTGTCTTAGATATTCAATACTCAACTCAAGGTTTAAGGACAAAGAAGTAAGCATATGAATTAAAGCACAAGTAACAATAAGAGCTGACATATTTGGCCTGTAAGAATCCTTTCGTTTTGTGCAACTCCATCGTTTGGAATCTTGGGGCCAATAGCAAGTTTAAATTCTAGTGTCTTGAATCCACAAGTAAGTGCATTTTATGGTGGGTATGATGGGGTGCTCAGATGGTGCATTAATGTGTTGTGATGGTTGCTATGCTTGCAATCGAAAGAATGACTCACTGTACATCTATTTATTATTTATGGATTACATGGTGGGCCATCAGAGAAAGAAAAGAAAACTTGCAAACTAAAATCAATACAAATAATAGCCTCTCCCAAGAGAAATCCCAGGGGCTTAGATAGCTCATTCATTTCTTTCTTTGAGCCATCTTTTTCTTTCTCACTTTTTCTGTTTCTCTCTTTGCTATAAAAACCATTCTCTATGAAAGCGTATTTCACTATTTTGCTCCATTATATTCTTTGTAAATAATCATTAACGTTTCTGCCCTGTCTTTTCTGAAGTGATCCATTCTAAAATAAAATAAATGGTAACAGGTAGGATACCCTTTGATTAACTTTATACTCCACTATATTTGTAGAAAATAAATGTTGAATGGTAGACATCTTTCAAGACCAGGAAGACAATCAACTTGAATAATCAATTATGCTAAGATTTATATTTTACTCTTCCTAATAATCTTATAAGATATTATACTCCCTCCTTACTAGTTTGTTAATACTCAGTATAAATAAGTACAATAAACTAGATAATATGTCTATTCCATATACATATACTATTTTGTTCAGTGTCTTTAGGATTTAGGATTCCTGAATAGGACTATACTGAGGTAGTTTCACATTGATATAAATCATACCTCAACATTAGATGTATTAATAGAGTATTAGAAAATGAAAGGAGCAAATACAAAATATATTATCTGGAATCACTGCAAATAAAGTTTAAAAAAGCTGTCTTTCCAATATTTTACTTCTGCTCACTAAAGTTGAGTAATAATTTAGGTAGGTGAACAGAAACAGAGTTTATAAATCTATTTACTTTTTGAGAAAAATAAATGTTGTTAAAAAAAAATACCCTCTAAGTTATATGCTTAAGTTTGCTGGTATAAATATCTATAATAATATTCACAAAAGAATTAACAAAAATAGTTTCCTTCAGTATGTAAAAAATCAATATTATACAAAATTGTATTTTCTTATATATGTATCAAACAATAACTGTATTCTTCCTTACATTGATAATTGGATTATCTTCTTGACAGTTTATCTTCTTATCTTCTTGTTTTTCTTTTTTTTTTTAAGATTTTATTTATTTATTTGACAGACAGAGATCACAGGTAGGCAGAGAGGCAGGCAGAGAGAGAGGGGGAAGCAGGCTCCCCGCTGAGCAGAGAGCCTGATGCGGGGCTCGATCCCAGGACCCTGGGATCATGACCTGAGCCGAAGGCAGAGGCTTTAACCCACTGAGCCACCCAGGCACCCCATCTTCTTGTTTTTCAGTTCAGAAATGGGAAATTGATTTAATATAGCCACAAAGGGTGATGGTTGATGGAGTTAAGTAGTGAAGGGTCTTGTGGATCACAGAAAGACACTGATTTTGGTTCTGAGCAAGCTAAGAAGCCATTAGATAATTTTCACTGATGAAAAAGATGATAAGATTTTGATTAAAAACTTACACTTTAGCTACTCATTTGATAATGGACTGAAGAGTCCAGGAAAGGAGCTGGGAAAACAGCAAGAAATGATCAAGATGGTAGCAGTAGAAATAGTGAAGGTGGCTGGCTTCTTGGCATGTATTTGAAGGGTTTAATTACCTCAACAGGATTTCCTAATGCCTTGAACATACAAAGTGGAGAAAAGAGTTAAGGAAGACTAAGGTAGTTGACTTGAACATTGCAAAAATGAAACTCTTAACTCTGAAGAAAAAGACAAAAGAAACAGTTTTTGGGGAAAACATATTAAGTTCAAGATAGCCATTAGATACCTATGGAACATCCAAAAAGCCATGTGATCAGAAAGTTTGATTAAAGAATCCAGAATGCAAGAACACTATAAATTTCCCAAAGGGTAAAATTTCCCAAAGACATATTAAACATTATACTTTGTTACTGGATGTTAGGTTGAAAGAGTAGTTTTGGGTTTTTTTTTTTTTTTAAGATTTTACTCATTTATTCAAGAGAGAGAGCAAGCACACGCACAAGCAGAGGGAGCAGCAAGCAGAGAGAGAAGGAGAGAGAAGGAGGCTCCCAAGCAAAGAACCCTTGGGATCATGATCTGAGCTGAAGGCAGATGCTTAATCCCCTAAGCCACTCAGGCGTCCCTGAAAGGATAACCTTTTGAAAATGGTACTTAGCATCTTGGTTTCTTCCTTCCTTTCTTTCTTTCTTTCTTTCTTTCTTTCTTTCTTTCTTTCTTTCTTTCTTTCTTTTTTAAATATTTTATTTATTTATTTGACAGAGAGAGATTACAAGTAGGCAGGGAGGCAGGCAGAGTGAGAGGGGGAAAGCAGGCTCGCCACTGAGCAGAGAGCCCGATGTGGGGCTCGATCCCAGGACCCTGGGATCATGACCTGAGCTGAAGGCAGAGGCTTTAATCCACTGAGCCACCCAGGCACCCCAGCATCTTGGTTTCTGACATCAAAGCTAAGTATATGCATATTCAGAAAGAATGAAATGAGATCTACAGTCAATATTGTTTGAGTATTCCCATGGTTTATACATCTTTCAAAAAGTTAACAAGCCCTTCAAAATATTTGATGTCACTGAGATTACTTCCTCTTTGGAAGAGACTATGAAAAACTACCAAGTTTGGAAATCTGTTAATCCTATTTTTGATTTCCATAGCACCTTAAGGTTGTGTGAGAAATGACTGTCTTCTATCTAAAATAATTAAAACCTAGCTTTTGACACATTTATAGTGCAAAGTATTTATACTTTTCCTTTTAATAACATAATTAAATTATATGTCCATATTATCTCCATAGAAGAATTGATGAGGCAGTCAGTTGTTATTGTTCATGGTAAGTGTATTCTATATAGTCTCCGCAAAGGCTGAATTAGCTAATACTGAACAAATGTTCCTAGGGGAAAATGTTCACAGAGTTCCTGCGAACTCTGGTCACAACGTTTTGTCAGCTGATCAGTGCATACCCTTATCTTATATACAGGTTTTGGTTCAACAGTACCTTAATGTGTATCATTGATCCATTAACACTGAACCCATGGACAGTTTCACTGTAAGTCATACGTGAAGGGAACTCATCTAACACATGTCCTCATGCACATTCTCCTTGAGGCGCATCACAGCCTTCCTGCTCTCAGGAACACTAGGCAGCACTTGAGCCCTACATCCGGAGGTCATTTTAAATAGTAAAATCACTAATAGCTCAAAAATGTGAAATATGTCACACTAAATAGACTGAAAAAGATACGTTTGTCGTAAGAGAGCTGAGACAAGAAGGCAGAGCTTCATACTGGTTGACCTTCCCTAGGAATGTACACATAGAATGACTCAAATTTTTAGCCAATCTGCACATATCTGTAAATGACCATGAACAAGCTGCAAGTATTGATTCTGAGGGTTACAAATAGACTTTAATGAGTTGGCAAATTTATAAATAGAGAATCTGTGAATGAGGATCAAATGGTCATATATGCCTATATTCTTATATTTACATCTAAGTACCTAAATATTTCTTCATATATACATATATTCTTATATTCACATCTAAAAAATCCCCCATAGACAATAAAAATGTCAAATACTCAATAGGAGAATGGGAAAATGATAAAATAAGTGAAAAAGCAAAAACAAAAAAACACAAGGCCTATATCATAATCTCAGTGCTATACTGCTGAAGAAAAATTAAAATGAGGGGAACAATGTGTGCTGGATACTAACAAAGAAAATTATGCTAGTTTATAACTGCTTAGACCTTATGTGGCCTTTCAAGCCAATAATCTTCATGGATCTCTATAATTTTCCTTGTAAATACCACATGTCGGTTACCTCTGTTAATTGTATCATTGTTTCTATTTCACGCGTTCCAGCTAATATATATGCTATGGTAGAATATGCTATAATAGTTGATTTCATATTGATCTCAGTTACCAGCATTAACACCATCCCCTCCACTCTCATACTGAATTTTAACATTCTGTACTATCTTAAATTACTGATCATTTGCTTTTCTGTATGCCAGCAAGGATAAGATCAACTTGGAATTTTTAGAATTCTCCAGAATATATTTGGGCATCTGAACAAGAAGGCATATAATTCTAGATAATTGTCCTATGTTTATAAGGAAACCTGAATGTATGTTAATCTGTAAACATTTCAAATTAAACACAATTTGATTTTTAACACAATAACATAATCAGTATACAATGATCATTTTTATTTTATTTCTAAATTGTTTCATAATTTTAAGCATTTCCATGTAAATCTTTAAGACTACTTACCTTTGTTCAGAATTTGTCAAAGAATTATGTCTGTTTGGAATCATATCAGTATGTTTATCATATACTGTTTAATAAATAGATTTTAAGCATTATTATAAAGTGGACAGGCTGGGTCCAAGGCCCTAGAGGGGGTCCTGCAGGACCAAACAAGAGGGTCCTTGGCTGTGCACAGAATAGAAATCAAACATGAGACAGCAGGAAGAGAAGGCAGAGTTTATTGAAGATACGTAGAGAGTGTACAGGTACAGGTAGAGTGTCTGGGAGATTCAAAAAGTAAAGGAGAAAGAATCTCTGCTTTGTGTCTGAGGCTTTTATTGAGGATTGTGGTCTGGTGTATTGACCTTTCAGACGTCCAGGAACTGGTTAGTACAAGAAGAAGGGTCCAGGAGTCCTCCATAAATCACTTCTTTCATAGAACCAGAGAGTCTTGGTATTGAGATATTTAGCACCGGTGGTCTGGAACATGAACATAATGGTTTCATTCAGTCATCTTGGATCCTTCCTTAAACGTTATCTGTTGTTCTGGAAGACTTTAGAGAAATGATCAACTCCTTATCCCTTACACAGAGGGGGCATAGATTGAGGCACATGTAAGAGGGGGCGGTGTAGGTCCTAGCAAGAATAGAAGCAGGAAAAGGGACGAAAACCATCATAACATGTATAGATTGTCTTCAGCTTCCCTATCTCAATTATATTAACAGAAATCATGTTGCGTAGTTTTTCATTCGTCCCATCTGATATTTCTAAATCTATCTTTGCCATCTAAAGTTTACCTCCTTTCTTTGCTCTGTAATTATTTTCTTTGAGTTTTCCTCTGCTGTTGTAGATTTAAGATCACGTTTCTGGTTGCATGTTGCTGGACCCAAAACCTACCAACTGAATACACAACTGCCAGAGAGAAAGAGAGAGAGATTTACATAACTAAACACTGAATCACAGACTTTGTAGAATAATTTAGTCTCATTGCTTTCAATGAGTTTGGAAATTCAAAGTATCTACTAGATATCACACTTAAATGAGTAGTTAATCATTGTGAACACACAGGACTAACAATGCTCACTTCCGCTCAGGTTGGAATTATGCTACTTGCATATCACTTGATCATGGTGCTTGAAGTCTTCTAATTAAATATCCCTATGCAAATTTGTTAATATAAATAAACATATCAAATTAATACATATTTCATATCAAACAGTATTTGATTATAACACATTCAGTTCAAGATTTCTTCAGCCAATACTTAACACCAACTATCAAAAATTCATTTTCTTATATATGTGAAGCAATTTCATACTCCCTATTTTCAAAAATGCATCATTTTCTTCTCCAATGATCTTCTGCATTTAAGTCATTTCTTCTGGTCAGTTGTTTTGTCTTGATACCCACTGGCACATGGAACACTTTTGTGCCACATCAAAAAAAAATGTGTCAGAAATAAGTGTAGAGGGGCACCTGGGTGGCTCAGTGGGTTAAGCCTCTGCCTTCAGCTGCTCAGGTCATGATCTCAGGATCCTGGGATCGAGCCCCCCATCAGGCTCTCTGCTCAGCGGGGAGCCTGCTTCACCCCTTCCCTCTCTCTGCCTGCCTCTCTGCCTATTTGTGATCTCTCTCTGTCAAATAAATAAATTCTTTAAAAAAAAGAAAAGAAGTGTAGAGTGAAGAAATATTGTCATCGAACCAAGATGAGTTCGTTCCTTGGTGAGTCACATAGAAACCACACCGGGTGGAGTTGTTCCACAAAGGAAACTTTACCAGTAGCAAATAAGGACATCATAGGGAATAACCTCCAAAGCTGTGACTCTCCAAGAGAGGATGAATGAGTCCTTTTATTTAGGGTTAGAAAGAGGAATCTTGTTCATTGGATACTGAGACAGGCCTAAGGCTGCTTATATGTCTTAAGGAAACATGCTACACATATGTTGTATGTTATGTAAATGAGACTTGTAATTTCTACTTGGGCAGAGATTTTCATATTGCAGTGAGGTGAAGGTAACTGTCCGTCACTCCATGGGTCACTCCATGGTCCATCTGCACAAGCATGAGTCGGGGTCAAGTTCAAACTGGTCTGTGTGGTCTGGGCCACTGGAGCTCCTAGTTCTGGTTTCCTCAGGGGACGCTGGAAAGAAGAGCTTGAGGAAAAATATGGGACAAAGGTCAGTAGATACAAGCAGGTGAGTAAAGGTCAGGTCTTAGGGAGTGGCTGGTGACAATATTATAGCAAAAGATTATTTTAAGTGTCATTGCAAGACACGGATTAAAAGAGGCTATGGCCTGAAAGCTCACAGAAAGAACTGAGATGGGGGTGTGGGACATGGTAATTATTCTGTATTATTTTCTTCAACTTATTAACTACTAAGTTCTCTGGGAAGAAATGTGGACTTTGTTCTATATATTTTTTAATCCATACTTTAAGTTTTTGTCATTTGATAAATAGTACAATTAAAACATTAGTGATTTTGCCTTTCTTTACATTTTAGACACATATCATTTGGGAAAAAAAACCCTAATTATAGAAAGTTTCTCTTGATTATATTAACCAGAAGTGTTTTAGTAAAACAATATCTTGATTAAGCCACATAAATCATAACTCTTAATGTTTTTATCAATGGAAAGCATGTATATTTTTACTGAGTCCAAATCAATAGCAGAAATAAATTAGTGATGAAGTAGCAAAGACCATATGGTAAATTCAATTCAATTAATTACGAATTTAATTAGAAACAAACATGTGCTTAGCAGTCTATTAAATATTGAAGGGCATACAAAAGAAGCACAGGGCACAAAACATGTTCTCTAGATACATACAACAGCATTTTAAAAATACATGAGATACACACCTAAAATAATTAACACTAAGACAGTTTAGAACTTTGGAATTGGAGTGGCTTGAGTATAAAACTTAGAACCCCAGCTTCTCAATCTTTAACTTTGGGCACATCTCTTGACTTCTTTAACCCTTAGAGAATCAGCTGTAAAAAGGGAATGTAAACACATCAATGGTTTCCTTCAAGGATAAATGATATATGAGTATAAAATAGTTTATAAAATACTTGGCATATTGTAAATATTTTTAAAAGGAGTAAGAAGTGAAAATATGTCAGTTCGTGTCAATCGACATAATAATGGCTACATAGTATCTAACCATATAGAGATCCGATGACATGAATGTTAAGAGGAAAGCCTACAAATGTGTTCAAGATGATGCTATATGGGGTGATATAAAAATTAGTCATAATTTTTCAGAGTGGTTGAAATGATAAATGATATTTATGTTTTATTTTGTCCTCTACTCTTCCATATTTTCAGAATAGTTTTTTATAAGAGTCATAGATGACTTTTTAATCAAGAAATTAAGTAATGATTGAGATATTTTACATTTGTTAGTGTTCTCTAGTGAAACGAACCTGGGGCGGAGGTACGGGGAGAGAGGAGAGAGACAGAGAGAGAGGGAGATGAATTTATTATGAGGAACTGGCTCACACAATTACACAGGATGAGAAGAAGTCTCATGATCTTCCATATGCATGCTGAAGACTCTGTAAAACCAGTGGTAGAATTTAGTCAAATGCCCCAAATCCTGAGAACCAGGGGAGCTAAAGGTGTCAGTCACTCTGGGCAGGATAAGAAAGATGATCCAGATCCATTGTCTGACTGAAAGAGAAATTCTACTTTCTTCCAACTTTTTGTTCTGCCAGGCACTCAACCGTTTGGATGCTGGGCGCTCACACTGGAGAGTGCAATCTGCTTTACTCAGCGGACCAATTCAAATGCTCGTCTGATCTAGAACACCCTAATAGACACACCCAAAATAATGTTTACCCAAGTATCTTGGCCCTTCTGATCCAATCATGTTGACATGGATCTTTCACATATATTACAAAGACATTAAATTTTAGGAGCAATCAAGTGTGGGAAATTTATCAGAGAATGCTATCTCTTCCGTTCTTCTGTAGTTATAAGAACTAAAGTGCACGTAGTGCATAAACTTGAAAGCACCGGACCTAGTGACTGCTTCCTTCTTGAAGCATTCTGTCTTAGCCTTCTGGGGCTGCCACCACAAATAATCATTGATTAGGTAGCTTAAATAACAGAAATGTTTTTAATTACAGTTTAGGAGGTTAGAAGTTTCTGGTGAGATTTCTCTTCCTGACTTATAGATGGCTGCCTTCTCATTGCATGCTCACATGTCCTTTCGTCTTTGCAAGCATGGGAAAAAAAGAGAGAGATGTCATCTTCCTTTTCTTACAAGGATATGACCCAAACCAAATTCGGACCCAATGATTTTTATGTCACTTAAGTATCTCTCAAAAGGTCCTATCTCTAAACACAGTCACATTTGGGGGTTAGGTTCTCAACATGTGAATGGGGTGGGGGGGACATAGAAAGCCCATGACATCTTTATTTAAGCTTCTATAATATACAATCTTCTATGATTTCTCTTGTCCTTTCACCATGAGACTGGCTTCACAGGTGTGCAAAATGTGTGTAGCTGCACAGGGTACCCTATTTAAAAGAGCCCTGTGGTTGATTATGTTCTTTAATGTTGTCATCTTAAAGTTATTAGTAATGTTTTAAATTAAGAAACTTTTATAGCAGCTTTTGGTTCACAGCAAAATTAGGTGGAAGTGCAGAGATTTTCCAAAGATCCCCATTCCTGACCACACTCTGCTTCCTCCTCTATCAGCCCCCAGTATTGGATAAAGCTATTATGACTGCCTCGCCTATGCTGGTACATCATTATCATTCAAAGTCCATAGTTTATGTAAAAGTGTGCTCTTGCTCTTATATATTCTATAGATTTGGACTAATTACATGATGACATGTACCCACCATTTTACTATTATACAAGATAGTTTCATGACCCTAAGAATTTTCTGTGCTCTCTGCCTAGTCATCCCTCCCTTCCCCCAATTGCCAGCAATCACTGATCTTTTCACGATCTCCATAGTTTTGCTTTTCCAGAATATCATATAGTTGGAATCATATAGTACATAACCTTCTCAGATTGCCTTCTTTCACTTGGTACTGTGCATTATATTTCCTCCATGTCTTTCCATGGCTTGATAGCTCGTTTATTTTTATCATTGTATAATACTCCATAAACCAAGGTTTATTCATCCATTCACTAACTAAAGGGTATCTTGTTGCTTTCAAGTTCTAATGTTGGTTTGTTTTTGCTTTTGTTTTTGTTTTTTTTCTCACAACACGTTTAATATCTCACTCTACTTTTTCTTGCTGCATGGTTTCTAGGAGAAAACAGGTATGGTTCTCATTGCTGCTGCTCTTTAAGAACCGCCCCCCGACATTATTCAAAATTTTTTCTTTATCTTTGATTTTTCTAACATTTAAATATGCTTCGCCTAAATGTAGCTCTTTTTTGTATTTATCCTTCTTGGCGTTCTTCCAACTTTCTAGATCTGTGGTTAGGTGTCTGACATTAATTTGAGGACATTTTCACTTATTACTGCTTCAATTACTGCTCCTGGTCCTTTCCCTTTCTTTTGGTATTCTTATTTACGCATGTTATGCCTTGTGTAGTTGTCCCACGGTTCTTGGGTATTCCTTTTTTTTCCAACCATTTTTCTCTTTTCAGTTTTTGAAGTTTCTGTTGTCATATCCTCAAGCTCAACCATACCCAGTCTTCTAATGTGTCCATCAAAGACATTCTTTTTTTTTTTAAGATTTTATTTATTTATTTGTCAGAGAGAGAGAGCAGGAGAACGAGCACAGGCAGACAGAGTGAAAGGCAGAGGGAGAAGCAGGCTCCCCGCCGAGCAAGGAGCCTGATGTGGGACTCGATCTGAGGACGCTGAGATCATGACCTGAGCCGAAGGCAGCCGCTCAACCAACTAAGCCACCCAGGTGTCCCCCATCAAAGACATTCTTAATTTTTATCACACTAGTTCTGATCTCTACCATTTCTTTTTTATTTATTCTCAGAATGTCCATCTTTCTGTTTATATTATCCATATGTCTGCCATTAAAGTACTAGCATATTAATCGTAGTTTTAAGAAAATTTCTTATGCAAGAATTCCCACTTTCTTGCCATATCTGTCTCTGGTTCTAAAAGTTCGTTTTCTTCAGACTCTGTGTTTTTCCTCTTAATATGCCTTGTCATTGTGAGAGCCATACATGTTCTACTGAGGGAAAGAAACTGTTACACGTCGATATTGAGTGATATGGTAAAGTGTGGGGGAATAGGGATGTGTTCCATAATCTTACAATTAGGAGTCTGTCCTTTGGTGAAGCTATACCTGAATTGTGAGCTCCACAGGTGCTTCTCATTTTTTTGCTCCCTCAAGTGGAGCAGAATGGCTGAAGGTCACTGGAGTTGTTTTTCCCTTCCCCCCATACAAAAGGCTAGAGAGGGCTGGAGTTGGATATTTCCCTTCTCCGAAGTATGTTAGGCTCCAGTAGAAGTTTCTCCTTAGAGCAAGTTTTGTGAAGAACAGTAAGCTTTGGTGTATTTCAAAATGACTCATTTTCTCCTCTCCCTGCCAGAAGCCTGAGGGGACTTTTCTACAATATTCAGTGTGAGGCCCGGTACAACTCCTACGGTCAAATTGGGTCCCCCTGGGTTTTTTTCTCTCTCAGACTTGTCTACACCGAGACTCCAGCAATCTTGTCAATTACAGTTTAGGTTTCCCAGCCCCAGTACTGGTTCCGGGTCAGGTTTCTGCTCCCATAGTTGGGATTCTCTGCATCTGCTTGTCTGTCTTTCTAATTTTGCTAACAGCAGTTGGCCCTGACATCTCAATTCTATGATAGCTCTTGAAGAGTTTGATTTTTTTAGTGTGTTTGAGTTTTTTACTCTACTTGTCATCATGATGGAGTGAAGACTTCTAAGCTTTTTATTTATTTTTTTTTCTTTTCAGCGTAACAGAGTTCATAGTTTTACACCACACCCAGTGCTCCATGCAATGCGTGCCCTCCACAATACCCACCACCAGGCTCCCCCAACCTCCCACCCCCGCCCCTTCAAAACCCTCAGGTTATTTTTCAGAGTCCATAGTCTCTCATGGTTCATCTCCCCCCCAATTTCCCTCAACTCCCTTCTCCTCTCCATCTCCCCATGTCCTCCGTG
>PISX010014003.1:0-60963 GCA_004024625.1 Mellivora capensis | reverse complement strand
AAATTTCCTTTCAGTATTTTCTAGGATCTTCAGTACTTTTTAAATATTATCAATAATGGTAAACTCACAGTCTTCTCCCCTGTGTTAAAGGTAATGTATGGGGTGTTTCTCCAGTGTCTTACATCTCCCAGCAGGAAATGTATGCATAATGGCAAACAAGGCCTGTGATGTGCAGAGCCAGAAATTCATCTGGGGGAAATTCTTCTAATCATCATATTTAGAAAATTATAAGCAAAGGATCCAGCTCTCTCCAATGACTAGACAAAATTGGTAATATACCAATAAAGCAATTAATATGGTTATAAAGGCACTACACACTTTCCCCTTTGGGGGATTTTGTGAAATAATATTTATCAGAATTTCTGAGTTTGTAAGGCTAATACCTGTAGCTGCACCAGTTAACTGTGAGTTCATCTATATGCAAAGTTCCATGTATTTCAACTGTCCATACAAAATGTTGAAATATATAGAGTTTTTTTTGTTCTCCCTACACGTGGAATATCTTATAAAATTGTCTATGCTTGAAGAGGTGACTAAAGGGTATATAGCAACTTCTAGTTCTAGCTCTGACATGTAAAGAGCTTGAAAACATCATTCCTACCCTTTTAATAAATGCAACAAGTTAAAAATTAATGACTTTTCTTTTAAAAACATTTATTCGACAGAGAGAGCAAGAGAGCACAATCGGGGGCGGGGGGGGGGGCAGATGGAGAGAAAGAACCAGGATCCTGGCTGAACAGGGAGCCCAATGAGGGGCTGGATCCTAGGACCCAGGGATCATGACCCGACGTTATGATCTCATGGATCCTGGAACTGAGCCCTGCAGAGCTCCATGCTCCGCCCTCAGCAAGGAGCTTGAAAGAGTCTCCCTCTGTCCCCGCCCCCTAGATCATGTGCACACATGCTCTCTCTCTCTCTTTCTAAAAATCAGTCAATAAATAATTCTTTAAGAAGAATTTCTTTGGGAAACCCAAAGACAACAGAAGAGACAATAACAAAAACACTGGGATAATATGAAGCTAGTGACACCTACAGCAACAGTAAACATTAAACTGAGCCCAACTCCCAGGCTGATTAACATAAAAAACCTACTAAAGGCCTTTGTTTACCTCGGTTTCTATTACCTGATACATTATATCCAACTTTGAACAAAAAACTTATACTAAAAGATACAAAAAAACAATGGGCTGAAGACAGAAAGCAAGTATCAGAACCAGAATTGGATACAACAGATTCAAGAATTATCAGACAGGGAACATAAAATCACTAGGAGTAATATGTTAAGAACACTAAAGGAAAAAGTAGGCAACATACAAGGACAAAGAGACTGTGTATATGTCATGCTCCCGAATGAGAAGACTCATTAGTGTTAATCTTCTCAATTCGATCTATAGATTCAATACAATCTCAATCAAAATACCTGCAAGCTACTTTATAGATGCTGACCAACTGTTTCTAAAGCTTATATAGAAAGTCAAAAGACCCAGAAGGGCCAACACAATTCTGAAGAACAAAGTTCTTCAGTTCAAAATACTGAACAAATTATATGACTGATACTACCTGACTTCAATAATTCCTAAAAATGTATTGTAATCAAGACAACATGGAATGAGTGCAGGAGAAGGTACATGGTTCAATGAGAGAGAACAGACAGCCCAGAAATAGACCCACACATATATAGCTGACTAATCTTTAACAAAGATTTTTAACAAAGAAGCAAGAGCTTGGAACTTGAGTCTCCCTCTGTCCCCGCCCCCCAGATCATGTGCACTCTTAATTTAATGGAGAAAGACAGTCTTTTCAATAGTACTGGAACAACCGGAAGTCCATATGCAAAAAAAAAAAAAAAAAAAAAAAGAATCTAGACAAAGACCTTACATTTTTCATAAAATTACCTCAAAATGAATCATAGACCTAATGTAAAATGCAACACTACATATTTCCTAGAAGATAGTAGAAGAAAATCCAGGTGACGGTGAGTTTGCCAGTAAGTGGCACAGACATAACACAAAAAGCACAATCCATGAAAAATAAAATTAATAAGTGGGAGTTTACTAAAATGAAAAACTTCCTTTCTGTGATAGATGCTGTTAACAGACTGAAAAGGCAAGCCAGTTTAGGAGAAAGTCTTGGCCAAATATGTATCTGACAGAGAATTAAGTACCTAAAATATACAAGGAATTCTTAAAACTCAATAATAAGAAAATAAATGCAATTTTAAAATGGGTTACAGATCTAAACAGACACCTCACCAAAGAAGATACACAGATGGCAAATGTGCCTATGAAAAGATTCATAAAATCACTTGTCATCGGGTAATCATAAATTAAAAGAATGAAATACCACCATACTTCTATTAGAGTGGCTAAAATCTAAAAAACTGTCATGACCATATGTTGACAAAGACGTGAAGCAACAATTGTTTTGCTGGTGGGGGTGCTAAATGGCCACTTGGGAAAGCCGTTTGGCAGTTTCTTCAAAAGCTAAACATAGTCAGATCATATGATCTAACAACTATAATCCTAGATATTTATTCAATCAATTTGGAAATGTTTGTCTAACAAAAAAGTGCTCACAAATGTTTAAGGCAACTTATTCATAATCACCAAAAAGTGGAAGCAACTAAGATGTCCTTCAAAAGATAAACAAATAAACTGCCATATACCCACATAATGGAATATTATTCAAGGTAAAAAGAAATAAGTTGTCAAGCCAGGAAAGAGATGAAGGAGTTTAAATGCATGTTGGTAAGTGAAAGATGCGGTCTGGGAAACGGAACACTGAATGGTTCACTCGGGACAGGACAACACTGTCAACACAATAAAGGTATCAGCGGTGACCAAGGGGGCGAAGGGAGAGTAGAGTGGGTGAAGCCCTGGAATTTCCAGGGCAGTGTGACTATTCGATATAACACCTTAATGGTGAGTACACAATATTGTGCATTTGCCAAAACCCACAGAACTTTACAACACAAAGTGAAATTTTGCGTGCAATTTTTAAAAATCGGTTGAAGTTCAGGGAATCCCAGGAAGGAATGGAGATGCTGACAAGAGAATCTGCTTTACAAATACCAGAAACAACCTCAGGGAAGAGGGCAGGGGAAAGGTGCTGACCTAAGTAGCTCTGGAAATGAGTAGAGTCTGAAAACATTGAAGGCCGAAGAATGGTTCACGAGCGCTGGCTGCACTTTCGTCCATAACTTGTGTCCCATGGGGGTGTGGCTTAACACTTCTGACTCTGTGATACATCTTGATGGAACTGAGTAATTAAGAAGGTGGATGATGGGTGGTGGTAGCCAGGTTCTTCGCGCTGGGAATGAAAACCTACAGGTAAGCAATGGGAGGAGGCCAGAATGATGGCTGCGGTAACGGATTCGAGTTGGAGACATCGCTAGGAACTTACATTTAATCTAATATAATACAGATGGTTGCATATGAAAATGTTTGTAGATGTGCATAGTTGCACGGCTTAGTATGCACATTTCTACTTCCTTTTTCTGTCCGTTGAGAGGAATATGAGTAACAGCACTCCAGTAGCAGCGAACACACATAGCAACCAGATCCCTGTTACTAATGGCATCCTTCAATAAAAGGAACCAGGGATCTTTGGAGGACTGGAGGGTTCTAAGACCAGGGCAGGAAATACATGATACATCCAGGGCATATTTAATATTAGAAAGTAAAGAAGTGCTAAAAAACAAAACAAAACAACCCTACATTTGTGGCCTATAGGTTAAAAGACCTCAGGATCTAACAGAAGGATCTCCAAAGATGGAAAAACTTGAGTAACTATATGAAATATACAATAAATATCCATGAGTTCATACTGCTATAAACAAATGATTGAATAAATAAATACTTGGGAAAAGGAGAGAACTCTCCTATGCGGAAGAACCCAAATCATGTATGTAGATACTGTGTTCTCGAGAGGGAGCATCCCTCCCCACTCTGCACACAGTGGGCTGCACACAGGAACTCCCTTCCAGGGTACATTATGGAAAGAAAGAAAAAGGAGTAACTTTACAGTGAAGAAACCTGACAGACACCACCTCACCCAGGTGATCAAGGTCCCAACAGAGACGAATCATGTTAGGAGTATGTACCCTTGACCTGAAGTCGTGAAGGGCATTTTCTCTTTGTGGCCCTCCTCCCCAAAACCGTGGCCCCAATCTATGTATGAGAAAAACATTGGACAAACTCCAATAGAGGAGCATCCCATAAAATACTTGACCTGTACCCCTCAAAACTGTCAAGGTCATCAAAAAGAAGGAGAGTTTAAGAGACTGTCACAGGGGCACCTGGGTGGCTCAGTGGGTTAAGCTTCTGCCTTCGGCTCAGGTCGTGGTCTCGGAGTCCTGGGATGGAGCCCCATATCGGGCTCTCTGCTCAGCGGGGAGCCTGCTTCCCCCTCTCTCTCTGCCTGCCTCTCTGCCTGCTTGTGATCTCTGTCAAATAAATAAAATCTTAAAAAAAAAAAAAAAACTTAAAAAAAAAAAAAAGAGACTGTCACAGCCAAGGAGAGCCTAAAGTAACTTGAGAAGTATAAATGTAATGTGGTATCCTAGATGGGATCTTGAAACAGAAAAGGGCATCAGGTAAAAACTGTGAATATCTGAATAATCTGTGAACTTTAGTTAATAATAATACACTGGTATTGGGTCATTAACTATGAGAAATGTACCACACTGATATACGCTAATAATGTGGGGAGCCTGGGTGGCTCAGTGGGTTAAGCATCTGCCTAGGTCATGAACAGAGTCCTGGGATCAAAACCATAGGGCTCCTTGCTCAGTGGAGAGTCTGCTTCTGCCTCTCTCTGTGCCCCCCTCCCCGGCTCAGGCACCTTCTACTCTCCTTTCTCTCTCTCTCTCTCTCTCTCTCTCTCTCTCTTTCTCTCAAATAAGTTTAAAAAAAAAAAGATGCTAATAATAGAAGAAACTGGGTGAGGGAGTATATGAGAACTTTTGGTAGTAATCACACAATTTTTCTGTAAATCTAAAACTTTTTAAAAAATGAAGGCTATTTTTTTCTAAAGTATGTAGCCAAGAAATACAGTAAAAAAAAAAAATAGAACTGTATGTAAGGTAGTTAAGATAGGTTTAAAATTTAATTTTATTACTTAAAATTTATTACTTTTTTGAGCTGCATGTTTTGTTATTTTTCACCTTTTTAAACCTGTAATTTGTTGTTGTTTCTTCTCTCATGCTACATATTCACTTTTATACTTAATTTTGCATAAGTAATTTTTTATTCTTTTTGTTTACAATGACTGCCAAAATTGTATGAGCTTCCAGGCTGCCCCGCTGCCAGTCATGTTTTTTAGGACAATAACTTGCAGTTGTTCTGCCCATTGAACACTCCTCACCCCTCTACATCTTCGCCTGTTGAACTTTTTCTAACCTTCAAGGTCCATCTCAGATGACAGACAAAATGCTTCCAAAAGAGCACTTCACTCAGTGTTATGAAACCTGGATTTTCCTCCTAGCTCTAGCCTTTTCCAGTGATATCACCAACTTTAAAAAGTCATGTAACCTTCCTATGAGTAATTCTACTTCTGGCACTTGTCAGCCCTATGGCCTTGGCTTGTTCTTTAATCTCTTCACATCCCTGTTTCCTCATCTGTAAAATGGGGACAGTAACACTGTGTGAGGCTAGGGTTAACCACAGACTAGCTTTCTGCTTATCTCCAGGGACGTGTCGAAGCCTGGTACTGATGAAAACAAGAATGAGATATAGCAGCTGATGACTTAGCATGCACTGCTTCAAGGTCAGACCTCCTAGAGACACTGCATATCGGCTTGGCTACATTGTTCAGGACTGAGGGTCTGAATCTGGTTTAACCTGCTACACAGCCAGGCTGCAGCTGCATGACCAATAAGGTACAAAAGACCCTTTGGTCAACTGTGTTGAGCCTCCACTGAATTTAGATATCCCACACGTATTTGCGCAGCTCATAATTCAAAAATGAAATGCATCTTGGGCAACTAAGAGAGGACATAGGGGGAGCTGCACCCAGAGGTTTTCTGACTTCCTACAATTGCCCACACTCTCCTTCTCTTGTTGGGCCATATTCTTTGCCATGACTAAAGCGTTACGTACGTGTACCCTTGGTTTCTTGTGAGTCCTTCATTAATTTTACCTTGTGTGGCACCACCCCCATAAGGCTGTTGGAAGGAATGAAATGCTAAATGTAAAGCACTCAGCACGCTGCCTTCACACATAATAAGTGCTCAGTAAAAGACAGCCACGGTTATTAATATTGTCTCTCCAACAAGGTGCATCAATGACAGCATTAATTGTGATGTGTCTTGATTCTCTTTTGCTTCTATGTACTATTATTATCTATAGCAGTGGTTCTCCACAAAGAGCTATTTTGCCCCCCAGGAGCATGGGGCAGTGTCTGAAAACAGTTCTGGTTGTCACAACTCAGGAGGGATACCAGAGATCTCTGGTAATTAGAGACCAAGGATGCTGTTAAACCAACCAGCACTAACCCAGAATGGCCCCTCACAACAAATATTTATCCAGCCCCAAAAGCCAATAGTGCAAGGTTGAACACTCTGGTCTCTTTCTGCTTATCTTAATGACCATCACAGTCCCCAGGCACCAAGCACAGACCTTTATGTATGTGTGCGTGCACGACTTCAATACATATTGAACTTGTAAGATAGCCTGGAAATGTCTCTTGTATTACCGAAGAGTCGCCTCTCTCCAGTTTCTCTTTTTGGCAAACTGCCTGAAGACGGGCTGCTTCCTTCTGCCATCGCTCCCTGTCTACAAGTGTCAGTTGCATGCAAGTAGTCAAGGACCTGGAGCTTTGCGCTGCTATCCCAGGTCTAGAGATCTGCCCATCTTCCTGATTATATCCTTGTCACAGTTTTCCCCAAATCGGGTGAGTCATGCTTTTCCTCTCCCTAGTCCTTCTTGCACCCCTCGGATGGAACCGTGCACTCTTCCACCAGAAAATGTTGTACGCGCTATAAACATCGGCAGATGACCCTAGTTTATTTCACTGAGCACCTGCGAAGTAAACATCGTGCATAGAAAACCACTGTGGTGAGTCACACAGAAATTCTCCCTCCCTCCTGCTCCTCAGAGGAAAGCTAGGGAAAACTACATTCCAAACACATGCTTGAGGTCATTTTTATTTTTCCTCAGGGTGGGCTCAGAACAGCTTGTATAACTCAGAGCCCATGAGCACCTCTGATACCTTTCTCTTAAAGTAACCAGTGGTCCCAATTTGCCAGGACAGTCTCAGGGTGGGCAGTGATAATCCCATGTTCAGGGAAATACCTGTATCCTAGAAAAACTAAGACAGCTGGTCACATAATTCCTACTCAAGTGCTTCCTTGTATGTAGAACAGCTCCATTTTCATAATTTTGTTATAAAGCAAAACTTCATATTGACTTTGATGCTACATTATTTTTGATTACTTCACTGGAGCATTACTCCTGGACATTATTGCCGACGTATTTCACTCCCATTCCTTTATATTGCTGGTGCTGTCACACCTTGCCATAAGGCCACTCCCTTTGCTAAGAAGCCAGTTTCCACATTATTACAAAATGGACTAGACAGACTCAGTTGCTTCACCCAGATGGCTTCTTCTCCAGACTTCAGCTCCTAGACAAGCATCTCATTCAACAGAAATAGCAATTTAAAAACTCTGCTTATAGTCGTGACCCTTCAATGTCTTCGATGCTGTCACAGCTGCCAGTGATCCAACCCACTGCTCTGATTTATATTTCCAGTATCAAGCCTTCAGACGTTTTAAGTCATCTTCACAAAACAGTAGAAAGAGTTAATATTGCCAGTCAAGGTCTTTCAATTACTGAAAATAATCAGCCATGTTTTTTTGATAGTCTTTACCTTGATAGGACCTAGTTCTAAGCAAACTGGATTTTAATGGATTTTAGCTTTTTTTTAAAGATTTTATTTTATTTATTTGACAGAGAGAGAGAGATCCCAAGTAGGCAGAGAGAGAGGCAGAGAGAAAGGAAGGGAAGCAGGCTCCCTGCCTAGCAGAGAGCCCGATGTGGGGCTCGATCCCAGGACCCTGGGATCATGACCTGAGCCGAAGGCAGAGGCTTTAACCCACTGAGCCACCCAGGTGCCCCTGGATTTTAGCTTTTAAGTCAAATATCTTCATTTATGACACATTTATTTTCCAATTCTACCTTCATATATCTCCGGTAATACCCCCACCTTCATCCCCATTCCAGTTTACATAAACAAATAAACATTTTTGTTTGTTTTCTATCATTTTACATCCACCCTGTGAACTGGACAGCTCAGTTCTTGTCCTCTTCATTTTTATAGATGACAAAATCTATTTGAAATCAAAAGAGAAAAAGATACACAGGCTCCTTTTGAGGCTAGATAACAGTGTTATCTTTGTATCTGCAGCCCAAAAACGCATCTTAAATGCGCTGTTTTATTCAGTACCTCTGGGTTCTTCAGGTTTCTCATTTGCTGTGATAACACTGTGAGGAAACTCTTGTTCATGTCACCGGCTTTAGGCCGAGCAGCAATGCGAGAGCTGACATCTATCCTCCTGCACAACATGCACCATACAGAACATGTGTAAGGAAATCACTAGTCTTCTGAGAAAAAAAAAATGCCATAATTTAGTAGATTTCATCAACAAAAAGACCAATTCACATTTAAGCAAATGCCAATATCATTCAGAGTTAAATTCCTGTGAATATGCTTTCCTGTGTGTATTACCTTCCACTGAAATCAACACCTTTACCAGAAGAAAATTCTTAACAGTCTCCTACATAAAGTCACCAGTACAATACGTCTTACAAAGTTTATTGATGTGGTATTAATTTGGAATAAAGCCAAAACTCGGTGTTTATAAAGCAGCATAAACGCTGAAAAGAGAGTATGAGTTTATACCCAAAGGAAAGCCATTAATCTCTTTTGCTCCAGCTAAGACATTTTTCATCTCTAATGAATGATGCAGATTTCTATGTCCTATCCATTTGGGGGGAAGGCATCATAAATTAGCTGACCCACGTACCACAATTAATTGGCTTATTCAGGTGATTACAAAGGAAAAAAGGACTGTTCCTTGAGGATTTCTGTCCTTCTAAAGTTACTCTCATTAACATGATTATAGAACATTAATCTACTACAACATTAACAATCGAGAGGATCTCCCTTGTACTATGAGAACCGTACGTACCTGTTGTTACTCACAACAAAATAGTGACACTAAATACTTATTTTATCCAGACAACAGGAGAAAGTCCAGAACGTAGAATGTACGTTCAATTAAAAGAAAAAAGTTACTGTGATCTACCGCATATTTAAGTCGGAACCTTTGTCGATAGAGCTCACATGCACTGTTATGTGTTCTGAACTGGCCTCACCTCTCTGACACTTAAAACTGTCGAACCCTTTGATTAATGTCAATATCTCTAGTAATATGTTTGTCTGACATGAATACAGCTAAGCCAACTTTCTTTCAGTTGGGATTTGCTTATTTTTTCCATCTTTTTAAACTTTCAAACTTTTTGTAGCCCTATGCTTCACAGGTATATTTTATATAGAACATAGAGCTGATTTTATTTTATTCATTTGAGAGAGAGTATGAGCATGAGCAGGGGGGAAGGAAAGAGGGAGAAGGAGAGGGAAAAGAAGACTCCCCGCTCAGGGAGCTTGCCATGGGGCTTGACCCCAGGACCCTGAGACGATGACCTGAACCAAAGACAGACACTTAACTGACTGAGCCATCCAGGCATCCTCAGCTGATTTTATTTCTGTTTTTTCAATCTGATAATCTCTGCCTTTAAACTGGGAGAACTCGGTACATTTATCTTGACTGTGATTATCCAAACTTCTTTCTAAAAGGGTTTTAAAAATATGTATGTTTGTTCTGACTTTTGTTTATTAATTGACTGCATATTAACTATGAATTTCATTTGTTATAATAGGAGGATGTTGGCACTAATAAAGATGAGAACCACTGCTCTATGATAATGTGACTAAATGAACTCTTGGGTGTTTCTGAGAAAATTATATAATTCCAAAACAAACATTCCAAATGTATCTGTAATAGTTCCATGGGCATTACCTAACACTGAAGTCAACAAGTCAACAACAACAAGTCAAATGAAGTCAACTGAAGTGAACCAAGTCAATGTTTGGATGATGTTGTTACCTTTCCATTGTTTCTGCTTGCATGATGAGAACATCTTATTATAGTATATACCATATATATACACACACACACATACATACATACATATATATGACCTATACTATGCACTCAATTATTATAGATATACTATATTTATATAACCTATACTACACACTCAATTATTCTTCACTCATTGATTAAAGACATAAACTTCATATGTCAATATCCTGTATTAGCTTCACTTATAAATTGACCAGACTAATAATAATAATAAAAGTTAACACATACAGCACATACTATATGCCAGCCTTTGCTCTCTGTAGTTTACATATGTGGGCTCATTTAATTCATCAAGTCAGTTATCTTGTCATAACAAACATCAAATGACTTCCTATTAATTCTTTCCATCATCAGAAATTATGTCTCTACCTCTAATTACACTTTCATATCTCTCCTTCTTTCCTCATGGCCTTTTTCCCAGTTTTAGGAATAGGCAATGTTATGGGTTGAATGTTTGTGACCCCCCTCAGATCCATATGTTGAATTCCTAACTCCCAATGGGATGGTATTGGGTGTTTAGTTGCTGATTAGCCCACAAAGGTGAAGCCTTTATGAATGGGATTCGTGCTTTTAGAAAGGGACCTCCGAGAGCTTGCTCTTGCTTCCAACATGTAAGGACACAGCAAAAAATATGGCTATCTGTGAACTAAAAGCAGGCCCTTGTGCGACACTAAATCCGCCAGAGCCTTGAACTGTCGTTTATGAGCCCCTCGGTTACAGGTGTTTTGTTACAGGTGTTTTGTTACAGGAGCCCAACCCGATTACGACAGGCGGTGCGGTAAAGCTGAAAGAGCAATGGAATTTGGAGTCAGAGAAACCCCTTTTGAATTCCACTTCTAAACCAGTCGATGGTGCAGCAACCCACTAGTTCCCACTCTGCTGCTTCTTCTGCAGAACACAAATAACAATGTCTACTTCACAGAGGCAGTATGAGAATTAAGTGAGATAATACATGAAAGTAGAAGATGTTCAATGTGTATTAGTTCTCCCCTCCCATCCCATTTATAGTTGAGTCAGCAGAATTACATGAGTCTTATTCTAAAAACCTGCAGTTAAAGCATTTTAAAAAATATATTTTCTGACCACCACTCTACCTAAAATAAAACACACACAGCACACAAACACACAGCACACTCAATGCATACACTGCATACATAACACACACAACTTGCACACAAAATATATACACAATATATACACACTCACACCCAACACACATACAACATACACGTAGCATACACACAACATAACACATACATAATAAACAACCCATCTACACAAACACATATACTCATACACATAAATATATGTACCTAAACCATACTTTATTTTCTTCATAGCATTTTTTTGGTGACTAGAATTATATAGTTGACTGAATTACTTATCAAATGCCTGTGTTCACGAGAATATATGAACTAATGGAAAGAAAGAGCAGCCCAGCTGTAGGTGCAGGAAAAAAAGCTAATTCTGACATAGTGACATATGATTCATTTATTTGAAAAAAAAAAAAAAAGTGAATACTTTAGGCCTAAAAGCAGAGAGGCAAAAGGATGAAACAAAAAGTTACTTATATTCTGATAGGCCTTAATACTTATGTTCTTAGAAAATTCAATAATATATTTACTCTTGATTTACTTAAACAGCAATATGGAATAAAGTTCATTGAACTTTTAAGAATGGAACAGGATTTCAATAAAAAAAATTGGACACAGGCTCTGCAATTTTTTTTGAGTTCAGAGTTACTGGGTAAGTTACTTACCCTCTAAGTCTCAGTTTTTTGAAATATAAAATGCAGAAAACTAATCCTCCTCCACAGAGATGGTGCAACAATTAAATTAGTTGGTAGAAAATGGGAAAACACCTAGAACAGAGCCAAGTGTTCAATATAGATTCACAAGACTTACTACAGTTCATAATTTCCTGAGATTAGTAGTAGTACTGGATGGTTAGTATGGTACTAATTTTAACCACTCACAGAGTACTTAGTTTCACCTTAATAAAACATTTAAAATTGATTCAGGATTAATTAAAGCCTATATTATTATAAATAGTATAAAATTACTTCATGGATATATTTCAAGTTCATGTATGTCCAATTTTTTCAAATTGGTTATTAAACACTTATCTAACTTGCATACTTTGTATAATAAAACATTGAGAATGGATAAAAGTCTATCTGTATTATTCATTTATATACATGAAAAAATTCTATAATTATATATAAGAAGCTATGAATGGTAATATTTCTGCAAGCAGATTAGCAGGACAATTTTTCACTTTTAATTTTACAGTCTTCTATATTGTTTAAGAGTTTTACAAATAGCGTGTATCACTCACATAAACAGCAAAAACAGCAAATAGAGAATTTTCCAAAAATACAATCATTATAAAATGGAACTTATCCCTTTTCTTATTCTGATTAAGCATTTTTGCATAAGTGGGTATATTTTAAAACTACATTTCAAAGAACAGGATTTGATGGCTTGTTATTACTTCATTTTCTCTTTGTAGGCTTTTATTATATTTATACAAACAAGCTTTATTTCTTGAATACATTCATGAACTCACTCTTCTCATTTTTGATGTAAGGACTGTTCTAGAGGGTGAATTTTGCCAATCAGTTTGTACCAAATATAATGACTTCATATTTTGGGAAAGTTGACATGTTTTAAAAAAGAGCTTTTCATATGCTACACTTGGCACTAACTTCAGAATGCCCTAGATTGTTCTGGATCATTTCATGGCAAAATTAATTTCTACATTACCTCACTTTCTCCCCAGAGGTAGCTTTTTTTTCCTCCTCAAGCTAAGCAGACATTAATATCTCAGCAGGGAAAATCTGACGCTTTCAATTTTTATAATAGACTTCTCAGTCCCAAACATTACAGTGTTGTTTTTACAGTTACTGCTTAATAACTACAAAAGGTTCTTTTCAGTTCAGTCAAATACTTATTGCTCATCTTATTGATGACCAAACTGGGCTGAGCTCAAGAGTTACAATGGTAGTTAGGTATCCTCTGCTGTCCAAATATCCATCAACTAAGAAAGATATCTAAAAAGAACTTCAGTATGAGCACTAAGATGCACAAAGAACAGGAACTTCTCTCGTTTCTACTTTTCAAAAATAAGCATACATCCTTCCGTTTAAATTGATATTTCTGTCTTATAAATTCCTCCTGAGTAAAATTCCTTTATACCTTTCTTCGTGCCAGGCTTGCTATATGGCTATGAACATGCAGGATCAACGTGGTAGTTACGAATGACATTAACAAGAACTGTCTGTTAGGAAATATGAAAGGGACATACACTTACGGTGTCAGGATCACGTGAAACTAAATTCAATATGAGAAGCTTAAATCCTACAATAGCACAGAAAGAACACAGCCAATGAGGGGGGGAGTAGGAAAGAGAAGAGAGAAGGAATATAAAATTATTCAGTTCTATAATTCCTATAACCTGTAAGCAAAAGTGTCTCCAACTCAGGAAATGTCTTTAATCCCCTATGTGACTAAGGTCACGCACATGGTATGGCTTCTAGATACCTATTTTGAACCCCCCTCCCTTTTTTTTTTAAAGCAATAGGACAATGTCTTGTTGGTTTTTACTGTGAAAACACACAAGTGACAGAACTTATCCTTGAAATCAATTTCATTTTTGTTCAAGAAAATATTCTCTGAAGGAACAAGAAGCACCTGCCAAAGCCCCATCTGAGAAAGCAGTCATGGAAGAAGTATCTGGTCGAAGGACAATTCTGAACTGGAAAAGAATATTTGGCCCTAAAGAAAGTATAATATGAAAAATGAAATGATGCCTGTATACCGCATGAGTGACAAGGCACCAAGTATGGTACAGATTTCACTAAATATTAAATTAATGAATTATTGCCTTTCACACATCATTGTCTTTCCTAGGGCAATCTCAAAGTTTAGATTTCTTTTTTGAGGGGGAAAGATCCAGATTCCTACGGTTGCTGAAGTCCTTGTGGTATAATTATTACCCTTTTTTAAAATCACTCTTAGAAAGAAACTGACCATGACCGCAAAGTAATCCTTAATGAGTTTTACTTATCATACTTTTTAAGTGACTGTTAGAGATCAGTTTTACAGAACAATTGGAAAGCCACGTTTATAGAACATGTATTGTTAATGGATGCATTACTTAAAAAAACAAAATCAAAAACCACTTTTTCTTAGTATCATATGGAGAGCACCAAATGAAAGCATAGCTGGAGTCTTTCAAGAACTTTTACAAAGAATTTTTGTGTTATGACTTGAAAGCATTTCCAGTCAAAAATCTTGTAAGATGAATATTCAGTACTAATGCAACATGTATTTTCCAAATTTAAAGTGTGCATTTGGATTAAGGGAGATTTGAGCAAAAGAACCTGTGAATAAATTAAAAATATGAACATAGAGATCACCAGTGTGTGACAGATTACAAACTGTCCTTTCATACTGTGGATCTCTTTAAAAAATACTTTCCAAACAGGTATTTGCTAAACAAAGTCAGTCAGTCGGAGAAAGACAAATACCATATGATTTCACTCATATGTGGAATTTAAGAAACAAAACAGATGAACATAGGGAAGGGAAGGAAAATAAAATAAGATGAAACTGGAGAAGGAAGCAAACCATAAGAGCCACTGAACTCCAGGAAACAAACTGAGGATTGCTGGAGGGGAGGTGGGCGGGGAGGGGGGGGGCGGGTAGTAACTGGGTGACGGGCATCAAGAAGGGCACGTGATGTGATGAGCATGGGGTGTTCCATGCAACTGATGAAGCACCAAACTCTACCACTGAAACTAATAATACAATACATGTCAACTAAATCGAATTAATTTATTGATTGATTTTATTGTGTTATGTCAGTCACCACACGGTACATCATTAGTTTTTGATGCAGTGTTCCATGGTTCACTGTTTGCATATAACACCCAGGGCTCCAGGCAATATGTGCCCTCCTTAATACCCAGCACTGGGCTAACCCATCTGCCCACTCCCTCCCCTCTAAAACTTTCAGTTTGTTCCTCCAAGTCCACAGTCTCTCATGGTTCATCTTTCCCACTAATTTCCCCCCACCTTCAATTTTCCCTTCCTTCTCCTAATGCCCTCCATGCTATTCCTTATGCTCCACAAGTCAGTGAAACCATATGATAATGGTCTCTCTGCCTGACTTATTTCACTCAGCATAATCTCCTCCAGTCCCATCCATGTTGATACAAAAGTTGGGTATTCATCCTTTCTGATGGAGGCATAATACTCCATAGTGTATATGGACCACATCTTCCTTATCCATTCGTCTGCTGAAGGGCATCTTGGTTCTTTCCACAGTTTGGCGACCGTGGCCATTGCTGCTATAAACATTGGGGTACAGATGGCCCTTCTTTTCACCACATCTGTATCTTTGGGGTAAATACCCAGTAGTGCAATTTCTGGGTCATAGGGAAGCTCTATTTTTAATTTTTTGAGGAGCCTCCACACTGTTTTCCAAAGTGGCGGTACCAACTTGCACTTCCACCAACACTGTAAGGGAGTTCCTCTTTCTCCACAGCCTCTCCAATATTTGCTGTTTCTTGCCTTGTTAATTTTGGCCATTCTAACTGGTGTAAGGTGGTATCTCAATGTGGTTTTGATATGAATTTCCCTGATGGCTAATGATGATGAACATTTTTTCATGTGTCTGTTAGCCACGTGTATGTCTCCTTTGGAGAAGTGTCTGTTCATGTCTTCTGCCCATTTTTTGACATGATTATTTGCTTTTTGGGTGTTGAGTTTGAGGAGTTCTTTATAGATCTTGGATGTCAGCCCTTTGTCTGTACTGTCATTTGCAAATATCTTCTCCTATTCCGTGGGTTGCCTCTTTGTTTTGTTGACTGTTTCCTTTGCTGTGCAGAACTTTTGATCTTGATGAAGTCCCAAAAGTTCATTTTCTCTTTTGTTTCCTTTGTTTTTGGAGATGTGTCTTGAAAGAAGTTGCTGTGGCTGATGTCGAAGAGGTTAAATTGAAAAAGGTACTTCCCAAGCAAAGGCAAATAAAGCACCCTAATCTTCAATAAAAATAATTGGAAATATGACTGTTTAAAAGATTTAATTGTCAAATATGCTCGAACAAAGTGTAAAGAAAATATTATATATCAAGACACAGGTGTATCCAGATATATTTATAAATACATACACATGTATTGACATATATTAAGTACACGAATTGGAAAAAATTCAAATGTAAAAGAATTCAAGTGGGAAACAGGCATTCAGAGGCCTGTATTTTCGAATGAGTCTGTAAAAGTAGGGATGCAAAATGTAATTACTGAGATATTTTAAATGAGCATAAAAGAGTTACTGAATAAACTACTTATTTTTTATTTCTACACCAATCTGCTTTACCAAATAGCATTACTTCATAACTGTATTTTGCTTAGATAGGTTGAAGGGCCCATTTTTTATTTATTGAGCAATAATGTATGTAGATTATCAATAATTTATTGATTTTACTTTTCTTCAAAATTGGAATAATGGCCTCTTTTGTCAAGTAGTATGATGTCCATGTTTTGTTTATGTGTAAGTTGTACACCGTTTATCAATGTTTAAATTCTTATAGAAAGAATTTTAATTTCCCAAGATAGTTTGTTTTTAGGATAACAGGGAAGCTTGCCCAGTGCCGAATTATCTACTATTACAGCAGACTTGGAGGTCTGGAAGGGATCTCATATCTAATTGGTCTAAGAGCTTGCCTCGAGGTAAGTACAAAGTGGCTAATAACTAACACAGTTTAATATAAATTGTGATACTTGAAAATAATTACTTAGAAATCTGAATTCAGAAGAAAGTGAACAAAAAGGAAAAAATTAGTTTTACTCTGCATGACCCTTTCTACTAGCATGTTAACCAAGTTCTAAGATTACCAGAGGTCAGAACAGTGGAAAGAAATCTCTAATCCTTCCTGGGGAGGTTTTCAACTCAGCCCAAACTCCAACTTGGCTCTCACTCTTCTTGTCTTCCACAGGGAGAATAAAGTCTCCTTGCTCTTTTTTATTTTTCTGGTACACAGGATGACTTCACGAATCTAGCTTTTCCACAGTGTGTGTAAGCAAAAGCTGTTTTTATGGCCTCAATAAAATATTATGCTTTATTTTGTTCTTTGATTTTCTTTTGTTGAATATCTGAATTTTGATGCTTATAACCTTTGTATTTTGTATGATTAGTTAACATTGGTATTCGATCACCTTCTAAGATCTTGCACTTTAAATTCTGCTTTACTTTATGTATTTATCCTTTTCTAGCCTAACTATCAACAATGAAGAACTGAAATAATAATTCCATCACCAAATACATCATATCTTCCATAGTTTACCCAGTGTAAGACCTAAGAAGATGAGGTCTCCAGGCTACTTTAGTTGGCCAATTTTTTACCATATTCTTGATATGTTTTTTAAATGAAACAGAATGTATTAGTGGCATAAATAGTGAAATCCTGACTTGTCTCCCAAAGAGCAATAACGTGGACAACAGTGTGGCAGCAACTCCTCTCTTCTGGCACACAGATTTGCTCGTCAGTGACAGTGTATTTTCCCTGTGCGCTCAGATGCACCCAGATACAGACCCAGAATCTTTTTCAAAACAATTCTCTAGGCAACCACTCCCACTCTATAAATGTTGGGACAGAAACAAAAGTACATTTGTATTTTCTGGTATAGAAGGGTTATTAGATTTTTTTAGTTTATATTATATCTACTTCTAATATGTGAAGTAATAAGTGTTCATCCATAGGCAAGACAAAGGCATTATGTCCACAACTTTACAAGTTGTGCAAAGGGCCAACCCCAGTATTGGAGAATAAGTAGAAAAGATTTGAAATTTTTAAAATAAATAGTGGTTAATATTATCATTGTGTTAAAATTATAAAATTAATTAATATATACCCCCATCGATTAAGTGTATGAATGATCACGTGATTGAGATTCATCTTGTCTTACAGGGCAGAGTCTGAACACCTTATAATGACCAGGCCCTTTGCACTCTGTTCCCAACTTTTTAGCGACATCTGCCCCCACTTCCTACCATGTCCTGACCAGAACATATGCTACATTCCAACAATGCTGGACTGTAACCAAGCACAATATGGCTTTTTACATCCCCAGACATTGGAAAGTCATTTCTTTCGCCTTCAATGCCCTTCCTTCTTCTGCTTTATAATTCCTACTTATTTGTCAAGACCCAGGGAAAAATTAGCTCCTCTGAAGCCCTCTCTGAACTTGGGCATGTCAATCATTCTCACCCCAATGCTCCTGGAGCACTGTGTACAGACTTACTGTTGCTCTCACTGGGTTATGATACTATTATTAATCTCCCATAAATGACATACACAATCTTCAAAGACAAGAAACACTGGTGCTTTCATGTCTGTGTCCCATTTTTTAAAAAGTACTTATACAAAGTATAAACTCCATAAATATATTTTGAATGAATAAATGAACATTTGAACCAATCATCCGCTAACCTAAAATGAACTCAGGTCTTAACCAAGAGCCTTTCTTAGGTTCACACTAATCTCTCTACTCCATTATGAAATTCTTAACTATGCTATTTTTGCAAGTCTCACTAATGAGTGACAACCTCGCAGCTTCTGTATTTACCCATCCTAATCTCTCCACTCTCTCCTCCTTGCCCATCCCTGAAAGTAGTGAAAACTACAGTGAGAGGTTTTTATTTGAAAAAGAATCATATGTCATTACAGAATAAACACATTACCTGCATGATTTTTTTCTTTTCTGAATCATTTACTCAGGTTTTTTTAAAGATTTTATTTGTTTATTTGACAGAGAGAGATCACAAGTAGGCAGAGAGGCAGGCAGAGAGAGAGGGGGAAGCAGGCTCCCTGCTGAGCAGAGAGCCCGATGCGGGGCTCGATCCCAGGACCCTGAGATCATGACCTGAGCCGAAGGCAGAGGCTTAACCCACTGAGCCATCCAGGCGCCCCTTACTCAGTTATTTTTATTGAACAAATGAGCTTATTATTCTGAGAGGCCTGAATTGGGATTATGAGTCACAGATGACCCACTTATTAAAGGTAAAATGACACCTAACAGCTGGGCACATCCTTTTCTTTCAAGAGTTATCAGAATTAACCTTGGAGAGAGATGATTTGTTTATAATATCATAAAATAAGTTCTCATCCTTTTTTTATGATTCTCTCTCTTCTCAGAATATATTTCTTCTCAGAAATATATTCTCAGAATATATTTTCTGATCATTATGGTGAGGGAAATCTTATTGTCCTTTACCCCAATGTGGCCAGTTCCAAAAGTGATCTCTTTTTTAATTCACACCTATTTATATGCTACTTTTATATAAAAGATATGAGATAGTTTATAGCAAAAACACATATAATAAAATACAATTAGAAATAACAAAACTGTTGCCATGTTATAGGTGAAGTAAATATAAAATTTCTAAGAACAACTTAGATGCTGTCATTTAGTTTAAATCCTGGTTTTTAGTTGCCTGAAAGACAAGGTAAAAATGAAAGACAGAATGAGTAATAAACTCAAAATGGATTAAGGGCCTAAATATGAGACCTGAAACGATAAAAATCCTGGAAGAGAGCACAGGCAGTAACTTCTCTGACACCATAGCAACATTTTTCCAGATATGTCTCCTGAGGCAAGGGAAATAAAAGCAAAAATAAGCTATTGGGACCATATCAAAACAAAAAGCTTGTGCACAGTGAAACTATCAATAAAACGAAAAAGAAGCCTATGGGGAAGATATTTGCAAATGACACACCTAATAAAGGGTTAGTATCTAAAATATATAAAGAACTAATATAATTCAAGAACCAAAAAAAACAAATAATCCAATTTTTAAAAATTGGACAGAAGACATGAACAGACATTTCTCCAAAGAAGACATCCAGATGGCCAAGAGACACATGAAAAGATGCTCCACATCATTCGGCATCAGGGAAATGCAAACCAAAACTACAATGAGAGACCACCTCACACTTGTCAGAATGGCTAAAATTAACAACACAAGAGACAGATGTTGGCGAGGATGTGGAGAAAAGGGGACCCTCTTGCACTGTTGATGGGAATGTACACTGGTACAGCCCCTGTGGAAAACAGTGTGGGCGTTCCTCAAAACGTTTAAAATAGAACTTCTCTATGATCCAGGAATCACAGTACTAAGTATTTACCCCCAAATTACAAAAACACTAATTCAAAGGGATACATACACCTCTATGTTTATAGCAGCATTATTTCTAAAATTATTTAGAGATTTTATTTATTTATTTGAGAGAGAACATGAGTGATGGGGGGAGCAGAGGGACAAGCAGGCTCCATGTTGAACATGGAGCCCAATGAGGGGCTCAGTCGGGACCCTGAGATCATGACCTGAGCTGGAATCAAGAGTCAGTCACTTAACTCACTGAGTCACCCAGGCCCCCCTATAGCAGCACTATTTGCAATAGCCAAGATATGGAAGCAGCCCAAGTGCCTATTGACTGATGTATAAGTAGAGAAGAAGTGGTTCATATACACAATGGAATTTTCAGCCATGAAACGGAATGAAATTTTGCCATTTCCAATGACATGGATGGGGCTACAGAGTATAATGCTAAGAGAAATTAATCAGAAGAAGAAAAACACCATATGATTTCACTCATGTGGAATTTAAGAAACAAATAAATTTAAAAAACAAGCAAAGTCAGGGGCGGGGCGGGGGGGGTGGTGGGCAGACAACAAACCAACCAAGAAACAGGCTCCTAATTATAGAGAACAAACCAATTGTTACCGGAGGTGGCGGGCATGGATGAACTAGGCGATGGGGACTAAGCAGACCACTGCCATGATGAGCACTGGGTGATGCATGGAACTGCTGAATCACTACACTGTACTCCTGAAACTAATATAACACTGCAGGTTAACTACACTGGAAATTAAATTAAATTAAACTAAAATATAGGATGAGTACTTTAATTCTTGTTATTTAAAAGGGAAAAATCTAACAAGGCAGAGGCTCCTGGGTGGCTCTGTCATTAGGTGTCTGCCTTTGGTTCAGGTCATGATCCCAGGGTCCTGGAATCAAGACCCGCATCCGGCTCCCTGCTCAGCGGGAGGCTGCTTCCCCCCCTCCTACTCCCCCTGCTGTATTCCCTCTCTCACTGTCTGTCTCTCTGTCAAAAAATAAGTTAAATCTTTAAAATAGTTGTAATAAAAAACACAATAAATAACACGGAGGACATAACAAATAACACGGAGGACATGGGGAGATGGAGAGGAGAAGGGAGTTGAGGGAAATTGGGGGGGAGATGAACCATGAGAGACTATGGACTCTGAAAAACCACCTGAGGGTTTTGAAGGGGCGGGGGGTGGGAGGTTGGGGGAGCCAGGTGGTGGGTATTGTGGAGGGCACGCATTGCATGGAGCACTGGGTGTGGTGTAAAACTATGAATTCTGTTACGCTGAGAAGAAATGAAATTTTAAAAAATGGGGAAAATAAATAAATAAATAAATAAATAAAGCTAACAAAGCAGATACTAAGAAGAAGCAGATTTTTCTGGCACTGAATTCTAAAAGAAAGTTCTCACTGAAACTTGTATATATGAAAGAGGAGACACTGAGTAAAAAGTGAACTTTACCCTGAACAATTATGTTTACAGTACATTCTGGAAAAGTTATATGGCCAGCATTTATTTTATATCTTATATATCAGGCTAAATTAATATGGTCCAAAAATAATCTTCTCATGGTCCAATTTCTTCAAAGACACTTGTCAGACTATCTAAGAAAGTGGTTAAGAAATACTTGAATACCACAGACCTCTCAGCACAAAAATGCACATGCGTCCAGCTGTGTGTACAAGTTAAGGGAGTTCACGGACCTTGTGAAATCCATCCATAACTCCCAAGGACTAGTGTATACATGAATTACATAGTTTTTAAATAATTTTTCAGACATATCAATTTCAGTCTTAACATTTTTGATAAAAGATAAGGACTAAATAATTCAAGGCTGCAGTTTCACTAAGATTCCTAAAATATTTAATCTAAATGACTGAAAACCCTTAGGCAAAATTCCTTCCTGTGATGATAATAACTTTTCTTATACTAACAGTACATTTATCTGCCGAGGCAATGTCACTTCCATTTTCTGCAGGTATTGTTTTCATGGCTGGATGAAAGGGGACCCTTAGCCTTTGGCAACTGAACCGTCAGATCATAAAGTTGACATCTCATTATTAAAGGTCATAGAGAGTCATGGTACAGAGGGGCCTAAGGCAAAACAACATTTTCTTCAAAGATATTTGGGATTTATTCCAGCTCAAGAAAATGTATCTGACACTAAATACTTTTTATGTCCTTGGTACTTTACAGATAATGCTTCATTTAATTTTTATAAATAATTAGGAATTATCATATTATAAATATATAGAAACAAACCTCTGAGACATTAGATAACTTTCCCAAGTTTTCATATTAGTAAGTGACAAAAGCAAATTTCAATCTGAGGCTTATCAGTGCCGGCTTGTGTATGTCCTAGCACATTGTGCTGATCATCACTGCTTGCTTTGCCCACTAATACTGAGAGGAGTTGGAAAACCCCATATCTTAAGAGACCTCTTCCATAACTCTTCCCAGAAATATAAATAAGATCAAGGTTTCCTGTAAAATCAAATTATTGGCATTATTAAGATTCTTCCCTAATTGGAATTGCTCATCTCCTTCTTCAGTAGTTACACGGTCATTTATTTAACCCGACTTGTTCAATATACACTAGTTGTTTATGGATTTTAGAATATTAACTCCTCTTCAAAGGAATGATAAATGATGGTGAAATCAACAGTCTCAGCAGTTAAAAATGCTATTCACATAAGTAGTGGTTATCATTATTGCAAGGAATTTGGTCTGTGAGTTCCCAGATCATTCACGTGAAATATTTTAGGAATGTCAGTGATAAATGGATTGGGATAATCGGGTCTATCTACAGAGGGTAGATGAGCTGCTCCACAACCCACTAGGGTGAAACAGAGCATCTAATCTCCCTTATTTGGAATGTGGGTGGTGGTTAAGTTCAAAATTGTTGCACAAAACTTTTTCTCTTCCTTACTTTTAAGTTAACTAAAAAAATAAAATATTAAATAAATAAAAATAAAAATAGTAAATTATTTTGAGCTATATAATAAAAATTTTAAAAATAAGATGAATAAAAAGTAAACTTACAGAAGTTTAAAGCTAAAATCAGAATTGAAACATAACAGTATAAATGAATGAACACACTACAAAAAATTGATATTAAAGTATAAGAGAAATTTGCCTATTTTGGCCCTAATTTTTATATGAAAAAGCATAATGATATAGTCCGTTTTAAAGCTAGAATTTTTAAAATAATAAAAGCACAAATAATTAATATAGATCTTGTTATAATTTATACATGAACTTATGGTATGTGATAATTTTTCTACATTAAACATGGGCTGTTTTTTTAAATGAATCTACCACCCTTTCAGGGAGAGAATAAAATGATTCACCTATAAGGGCAAAGAAATTAAACTAGCCTCAAGACATTTTTTTCACCGACAAACTTTAGTGCCAGAAAAGAATAGAGCAACATCTACAAAGTTCTCAGGGTAAAAATATGACCCAAGTATTTTATCACATTTTATAATTTGTAGCAGATGTGCACAAAACTCAGAGATACAATATCTCTGAGTACTCTCTCTATACTCCAGCTCTATGGAGTATAAATGACAAATAAAACTGTAATATATTTAAAGCGTACAATGTGATGATTTGATATATGTATACATTGTGAAATGATTATCATCAAGTTGCTTAACAATCCATTAAATATATAATATAAAGTTATTAACTAAAGCCACCACGCTGTACATTAGATTCTCAGACTTACTCATCTTATAACTGAAAGTCTGCACTGTACCCTTCAACCAACAGCTTCCCATGTCACCCAGTCCCAGCCTCTAGCAACCACCATTCCAGTCTCTGTTTCTATGAGTTTGATTTTTTTTAAGATAACACATATAAGTGAGATCATATGACAGTTATCATTCTCTTCTGCCTTATCTCATTTAGCCTAATGCCCTCCATGTTCATCCATGTTGTCACCAACGGCAGGGTTTCCTTCTCTTTTTTTGGCAGAATATTCCATCGTGTGTTTATACCGCACCTTCTTTATCCATTCCTCCATCAGTGGACACTGAGGTTGCTTCCATATCTTGGCTACTGTGAATAATGCTACAACGACATTGGAGTGCAGATATCCCTTCAAGATACTGATCTAATTTCCATTGAATATATACCTAGGAGTGGGATTGCTAGGTTATATGGTAGTTCCAATTTTAATTTTTTAAGGAACCTCCACACTGTTTTCCATAATCAATGACTATGCCACTTTCCATTCCCACCAACAATACATAAGGGTTTCCTTTTCGCCACATGCTTGCCAACTTTTGTTAACCCTTGTCTTTTTTATAATAGGTATCCTAACAGATATGAGATGATATCCCATTGCGGTTTTGATTTACATTTCCTGATGATAGTGATTTTGAGCATATTTTTATATAACCTGTTGGCCATTTGTATATCTTCTCTGGAAAAATGTTTACTCAGGTCACTTGCCCATTTACCTAGGCTATTTGAGGGGGTTTTTTCCTACTAAGTTGTAAGGGTTCCTTATATATTTTAGATATTAATCCCTTATCAGGTAATAAGGTTTGCTAATATTTTCTCCCATTCCATAGGTTGCCTTTTCCTTATGCTTAATGTTTCCTTTACCATACAAATACTTTTTAGTTTGATGTAGTCCCTACTTTATTTTGCTTTTGTTGCTTGGGATTTTTGTATCTGATTTAAAAAAAAAAATCATTGCCAAGGCCAACATTGAGGAGCTTTTCCCCTGTGGTTTCTTCTTAGAGTTTTATGTTTTCAAGGTCCTACACTTAAATTTTTACCTCATTTTGAGTAGATTTTTGTTTGTGGTGTATAATGGGGTCCAAATTTCATTCTTTTGCATGTGTCCATCCAGTTTTCCCAGCACCATTTACTAAAGAGACTATCCTTTCTCTCTTGTGTATCCTAGGTGCCACTGTTGAGAATTTGCTGACCATGAAATTCAGTCATCCAAGATATGAATGAAAACAAGGAACTGAGGAATGGAGATGCTGTGGTAAAAAAAAGACTGATAGAGAAAACTCCATCCATTTAAATGTGAAACCAAGAATAAACAACTCTGAAAATTATAGCTATATAATTATAGCTATATGTCAATGTTATAAAATTTGAAATGACAATATTATAATACACTAAATAAAAAACAGAAGGAAAAGGGAGAAAGGATGAGTGCTCATTTCCTTATCTTTCACAGAAGTAATCAGTCAATATGATAAAAGTAAAACTTGAACTTTAAGAAAATTTCTTAATGTTCCTCATCATTCTTCTGTAAAGACTCTTTTAGCAATTAATATCTTTGATGAAGAAACATCAGAAGGTTGAATATCCAGTAAGCTTCATATTAGCTTCCTTTTATATTAAATTCAAATAAAACTTAATTCATCTTGTAATTAAAAATAGCATGTAGAAGTAGATGCAATTTTTGTTGCTGGCCATCTACACTTATATTTCTATCTTTATGTATACAAAGAGCCACAGCTAAAAAGCTATTCTACTTATTATATCAATATCTGTCTCTAAATAGTGGTACATGAAGGTACTTCGTTTTCTCACTTGTACACTTCTGCATGGCTTAAATGTTTATGAATAGCTGTTAATTCTGTGAAAAAATAAATAATTCTGTAAAATTTTGCTTAAAATCATGGAAGTATCATCAAAAAAGATGGAGCAGTAAATACATAACCTTAAAATGATAAACAGTTGAGGTATATTATGGAGCCTTCTATATATGGAAAAGTTTGCAGACTAATTGCAGAAAAGAAGATTGAATGAGAAAACTTGATTAAAGCTGTAAAATGACATCTCTAATATATCTTTCCCTAAAAGTTTTTAAATAGAATTCAAAATTGAGATTAGAAATAGAAGAGTACCCAGGTGCCTGGGTGGCTCAGTGGCTTAAGCCTCTCCCTGAGGCTAAGGTCATGATCTCAAGGTCCTGAGATCTAGCCCCACATCCGGCTCTCTGCTCAGCAGGAAGCCTGCTTCCTCCTCTCTCTCTGCCTGCCTCTGCCTACTTGTGATCTCTCTCTCTGTCAAATAAATAAATAAAATCTTTTTTTAAAAAAATGGAAGAGTAAATTAAAAAAATAAAATCTTAAAAAAATGTTAATATGAAAAAAAATAGAAGAGTACCATGAGTTTTATTTTTAGTAAAGCAAATTTGAATAATAGGTTCTTACTATGTGTATATCATTAGATAATTACACTATAATATAAATTATTTACTTTCAGATTGTTTTTTGGAAAGTAGCTTTGTAGTGAAACTAAAAAGGTGTTATGCAATAATTTCCTGCAGATGGTCAATATTTTTAGACATTTATTAAAAATATAATTTAAATAAACTACTTTACAATAAATGTTCCTAATAAATTATACCTTTCCTCTAAAAAAAAAAAAGAGAGAGAGAGAGAGAAGCAAACCATTAGAGACTCTTTTTTTTTTTATTTTTTTTAAATTTATTTTATTTGTCAGAGAGAGGGGGAGAGAGAGAGAGCAAGCACAGGCAGACAGAGCGGCAGGCAGAGGCAGAGGGAGAAGCAGGCTCCCTGCCGAGCAAGGAGCCCCATGTGGGACTTGACCCCAGGACGCTGGGATCATGACCTGAGCCGAAGGCAGCTGCTCAACCAACTGAGCCACCCAGACGTCCCACCATTAGAGACTCTTAACTGGAGAGAGCAGGGGCCTGCTGGAGGGAGGTGGTCGGGGACGGGCTAACAGGTGATGGGTATTAAGAAGGCACTTGTGATGAGCGCTGGGTGTTGCACATAAATGATGAATTTTACCATATATGTTAAGTTTAAATAAAAACATGAAATTTAAAAAAAAAAAAAAAAGGTCAATACTGTCCAGCAGCTGAGGGAGAGTGCTGGTCTGCGCGGCATCTCAGAACCGCCCTTTGGGGTGTCCCTGAAGACACACAGAAAACACCTGATGAGAAGTGGGCAGCTTCAGGGAACAAAAACAAGGCTTCACAGCAAGAGTCCGAGGCAGACGGGTCTGGAGAAAGGGCAAGGCCATGCCTAGCCCCCGCAGCAGGAAAGCTGGCAGCTGTCCCGGCGCTCGGAGGAGGCTGCTCTTCCCTCTTTGCAAAGACGGCGCCAATGGCCCGGTGCGGCATGGGCTTAATCCCCGCAGGGTAAGAATAAAGGCAGGGTAAGAATAAAGCATGAGCTATCTATGAAAAAAATAAAATAAAATAGAAAATAGAAACCTTTCCTTTTGTGAAGAGAAACAATTACCTACATGTCTAATTTTTGTCAAAGCAGCAGTAAATTTAAGGTGGCATAAAGATGAATGTTTTTGTATTGAAGCCAAAGAGTCTGCCTTTAAGATAGTCATTAATAAATACCATAATAGCCGGTGTGGACAGAAGCAGCTAAAGAACAAGATATCAAAATTTCATTTTTGCCATAAGGGTAATTCTACTTATTTTTTTTTTCTGATTTCCATGTATAGGTGGTCATAAATAATACAGAAACACTTTGGCTTATATAAAATTATCTTCTATCCAGCCAGCCATTTAACCAAATTCTCTTAATATAACTTGCACATTCTTACTAAGATGAGCTTATCGTGGGTTTCTGCATTAGTTTTCTAGGGCTGCCTTCACAAAATGTCACAGACCAGGTAACTTAAACTACAGAAATCTATTTTTTCACAGTTTGGAAGACTGGAAGTCCAAGATCAAGGTGTCAATAGGTTGGTTTCTCCTGAGGCTTGCAGGAGGAAACCAAGCTTTCTCATTGTGCCCTTGATACGGGAAACAGAGGCAAAAGAAATGTAGCTTAAATTAAATCTTCTTACAGCTTGTAGCCCACAGATAGATACCTGAAACATGCAGAGTGTGACATTCCTCAAGGAACTCTTGGCTGCCTTAGTGCCTTCAATATATTAAAGTAACTTCATCCTGGCAGCAGCTGGCCCCTCAAGGTCCTGAAAGCCTTGCCTCCAGACTCCTTGGAGACTGGTGTTCTCCCTAACCCCCACAAATGAGAAAGCATACAATCAGTCACTCCTCACCACCCCAGTATAGCTCTGTCTGCCCACAGGTCCCATCCTGTGAGCAGGGAAAGGGTTAAGGTATAGGCCAGAGAGATGGGGGCCCCGACTCCCCTGATTAAGGTCCAAAACTATTCTTGGCAGGTAGACATGCTGAGACAGAGCTGAACAAGAAATAAGGGAAGAAATCAAGACGGCACAAGAATCTCCAGGCCGCGAGCTTCCCAGTCAGTTCTCAGTAAAAGACTGCCACCAAAAGCCTCAGTGGCAACCCACATGGGACCTCTCTCACTCCAGAGAGTTTTTTTCTTTCCCTTCTGCTCTCACCTGCACTTAACAAACTTTCACTTCATTCCACCCTTTGGCGTCCGTGGGTCTGGACTCTGTGAGACAAGAATCCTGCAACCCCGCAACCCCCTCACGTGGTCACACCTGTACTGTGTGTGCTTTAATCTCCTCTTGTAAGGCCACCAGTCACACTGAATTAGGGACCCACTCTTTTGAGCTTATTTGAACCTTATTTACCTCTTTAAAGGCTCTTTTTCCAAATACGATTGATCACATTGGTGGTTAAGATTCCAACATGTGAATCTGGGAGTGCGGAAAGGGGAGAGGGTCAAAGTTCAGTCCATAACAATTTCTAAGGATAGGTAGATATATCATAGACAAGAAAAAGAAAAATCATTTTCTTTTCCATTATTTTAGGTGTTATCTCATTTTCTTCCTACTGCATTTTAGACAACTTCTAAAATAATGTTGAATAATAATAAAGTGCTGGTCATCTCTGTCCTTTTTGTAAGTGTAACAGAAATGTCTAATGTCTCATCACTTAGAACAATGTTTGCAATTTATTTCTGACAGTCTGTCTTATTTAAGCATATTCTGCTATCCTTATTGTACTTAGACTTTTTATTAATAACTGCTCTTGTATTCAAAGCTTTTCAGTGCCTACTGATATAATTATATGGCCTCTTTAATTAGAAAGTGTAAAGAATTAAACTCATAGGATTCTGATATTGAGATAACTTTGCATTCCTGGGATGAGTTCTACTTAGTCATGACATATTAATAGTATTCTCTTTGCCAGTAGGCTATTTAGAATTTTTCATTCAATAAAATTTAAAATGTACATAAGCTTTGATTCAACAATCCCACTTTGGGGACTCTAGCCCATAGAAACAGAATCCCCAGCAGGTTAAAATGTTTATACCTAAAGATGTTACTTAGCAAATGTTAAGTAACACAGTTTAAAGTAGAAAAAAAATGTTAAAAGTTATCCTATAAGGAAGTTTATTTTTTAAATTTCACCTAGTGACTACACAGATGGTCTTCTCAACATATTAAAACACTGGCAATTTTACAGAAAGGTTGGATTGTAACTGATGCAGAGAGAAGGGGGATATAAGGGACAGGGTTTTTTTTTTTAATGTTTACTGATTAAAATCCCAGTATTTTTGTAGAACCTGATAAGCTGATTCTAAAATTCACATGAAAAATAAATGACACGGTGTATCAAAAAAAAATTTAAAAACAACAAAGTTTGGAGGTCTAATCAGATTTCAAGACTCACAACAATCAAAACAGTGTAGTGTTGGTTGAAGGATAAATTTATGGTCAGTGGAACAGAATAGAGAGTCCTTAAATAGAGCCACACATGTGGTTAATGGATATTTATTTATTTATTTATTTGTTTATTAATGGATTTTTGACAAAGGTGTCAATGTAACTCAAGAGAGAGAAGAAAGGCTTTTGTACAAACAGTGCTGGACTAACTACATATGTATATGGAAAAAAATGACCCCCATTCCTTGCATAAGACTACACAAAAAATAGTAAGTTAAAATGCACATAGTCCTACACATAAAAGCTAAATCTGTACAACTTCCAAAAGAATACACAGAGAAAAATAATGAATGAGAGAACAGGTAAACAAACTAATATATTCAGAAAATATAACATTACGTAGAAATAAAAATATTAACCAAGCAGAATATGAAACTCGAAAACATGAGGCTGAGAAAAAGGAGCCATTGCAAGAGAGTATAAATTACATGAGCCCATTTGTGTGGAAGTTTGGAAGAGATTAAACTAATGTATAGTGGAAGAAAGTGGAACAGCTGTTTCTTGGGAGCAGGAGTGGGGTTAGTGCTGGAGGGATCAGAAAATGTGGTTGGTGAGACAGGAAGGAGTAGAAAAAGGAAAAAGCAAACCCCCATCTTGTCCCCAACTTCCTACCTGTGCACTGCTGATGCTAGGACAGAACGGTTTCCAGAAATGTCACGGAGTACGTTTGAATGTTCTTACAAGGGAAGAACTACATAGAATATGCTTAAAAAGAGAATGAATTACAAAAATGAAGTCCCTTGTTGCATGAAGGGACTTACAGAAAAGTTCCAGAAAAAGGAACCATACACATTGCCCGTTACAATTTATTTGCAGCAAATAAAAATGTGTGTCTAACATCACTAAGGTATTGTTTCCAGAAGATAAAAACAATAATGAAGGGCTAATCAAAAGCCAGTTTATGTTAATATGAAAAAGAAAAGCTTTGAGCACAGTTTAAAGTGTAAAGGAGACCAGAGATGCCTTTTGGTTTTCCACAAAGACCAAGACCAGGAGAATCAACACATGGTAAATACATTTGATCCCCCAAAGGTCCTCAAACAGAACTGGAAATGGACAATGTTAAGATCCCTGAAAGGAGTTTTAAAGACAATCTGTTTCTGAGCAGGGAAATGCCATGAATAAAGAAGTGTTTGAGAAAGACTGTTCTTGCTCTACTACAAGAGACTAAAATCTCAGGGACGATCATCGGGAGGTAGGGAGGCGTCCACGGGACATCAGGGAGGCTGCTGCGGAGGTCTGACAAACGAAGGAAATGTACTGAAACCCGAGCCCTGAAGACCAGGGGACCTTGAACAGCTTCTAGGCCCACATTCTCTTCTTGCAGCGGGTCAAGCAAAACAGGCTCGTAAAATGTAACTGACATAAAGACTCAGATGTGCCACAAAACTTAAGTTCTTTATTTTGTCAAAAACCAATCTGTTCTCTGTGTCTCCACCTAATCCCTAGCAGGCTTAGATACAGGCATATTGGACACATAAATAGAGAGATCTCCAGTACACTCTGGTCATTTAACAGGCCCTTTAAGTAATGCTCAAGTAATGCTCTCTCATTTGAATAAAAATCCTCAGCCTCCCAGGAGCCCCTTCCTGCCCAACCTCCAGTAAATTTGCAACCATTTGAGGTGTTATATTCTCCTCGTATTAGAGTAAAGGGGCACTCAGCCTCCTGCCAGTCCTTGGACTGGCATCTGCTGGTCTCTGAACTGATGTCCCCTGTTCTCCTGGTTACAATTTGCCTCACTGGCCTCTGTTGCTGCCATGTATGGCCAGCAAATTTATGATCCATTCCTTTGGTTTGGACTTTGTTCCCAAAAGAAACTGGCTTCTTCCTTCTGCCAACGCAGCTTTTTCTCAATTCTTACTGGCTTCAAACTCCTGGTTTACCCTGCAGCCTCCATCCAGTACCTTGGCCTGATGGCCTTTTCTCATGAGGTCATGAGGTCACCTCACCCAAAATGTCTCTCATGTTAGTATCCAAATCCCTCCCTTCCACACACTGGTCAGGGTCTTTACCCCCACCCCTAAGCTCCTCCCTGAGGCCCAGTTAGGGGAGCAAGAAAGAGGCATATGACATTGATAGCCCATCAACTTTCCAAACATTCCTTCAACCCGGGCTAAAACCAAGAGAGGGAAAATCAGGACACCCATTTCATTGGTCCTATATTCTACCTCTTCCTATCCCTTCTGTCCTCCAACCCCATGCCAAAAAGGATGTTAGCTCTCTTCGTATATTCCAAACTTCATCCCCTTCTCTCTGACTGAAGCCTCTTTATTACCCCTTAGAGAAAATTAGGGAAACCTTCACTAAACACTTTGACAAGAAATATATTACACCTAAAGACCCTGGACTAACCTTAATATAATATATGGGCTTCAATGGTTAATAATTCCTAACTCTATGGGGTACCCAGGTGCCTCTGTTGGTTAAGTGTCTGACTCTTGATTTTGGCTCAGGTCATGATCTCAGGGTCATAAGCTAGAGCCCCAGGTCAGGCCTGCACCAGGAATGGAGCCTGCTTAAGATTCTCTCTCTCCCTCTCCCTCTGTCCCTCCCCACCCTCACCCCACCCCTACTTCCATGTGTACATGCGTTCTGTTTCTCTAAAAAAAAAGAAGGAAGGAAGGAAGGAAAGAAAGAAAGAAAGAAAGAAAGAAAGAAAGAAAGAAAGAAAGAGAAAAGAAAAGAATTCCTAACCCTTCAAAGGCTTTCAAATAGGCTTTCAAGTCTCTTATGAATTAATCAAATATGTGCCTTCTATCAACCAAAGAAAATCACAAGGCCAGCCCATATTCAAAGGTAAGGGAAACAGACTCTTCTCCTTAGTGGAAGAAACAACAAAATATTGTGGCCAAATATTTCAAGCCACAAGAGGGGGATAGGGCTGAATCAATCCATTAGAGTCTTCCCCAAACTTCACCAAACATCATCAATCCGCCTATCACTTTCTAACCCTAGCTACAAGAAAGGAAGAAAACGAAATCTTTTTGCTGGACCCATGGCTGTCTAAAATAAAAGCAGAGTTCTGCTGGTAGAAGTAGAGATGGAGAAGGGATCTGTAGGCAAGCAATCAGCATTCTCACCACACTAAGTATCTCCCAAGGTTACATGAGTTTTTCTGAGTCTGTGTTCTTAACCCTTAAATAAATACTACCCCAAAGTAACATCTGCTTTCATTCTATCTTGTCAAACAAGTGCTTAATAAGTTTAAACATCCTTTCTCCAAAATAACTTACTGAAATCCCCTGATATGTCCAGCACCGTGAGATGCTAGAGCCTTCTGCACTAAGGGATTACAGTTGGTGAACAAGATGGGCTGGTAAACATCTAGGGTATCAAGTGGTAATTACACATGCATACACAGAGCACTAGGGGAACTTAGACAAGGGAAAGGATCAATCTTCAAAGCTCATTTCTGATTCCTTCTGGTAGAGGATTTTAATTACAAGCAGCATTTACTCATGGAAGCTGTGCCAGTTTCTGTTCTAGCTACTGAGACAGAGCACTGAAGACGACTGCTCTGGAAAAGTATCATTAAGCCATTACCGCTGTAAACAATACAGAGTAACCTGGCGGGGAGTGCTGGAGGGAGCCTCATGGGAATGTGTGGGGTGGTCAAGGAAAGCATCTTTAAGGTGGTGACCTTTGACAAGAACTAAATAAGGGGAGAAGCCAGGTATGTGAAAAACTGCCCTCGGGTCCAGAGAATAGTCAGTGCTACAGTCCTGAGTCAGAAACTATAAAGAGAAAGAGGGTCAATGTGACTAGTGTGTGTGTCAGAGAAAACGAGCTGTGGGGCATGAGAACCGGTAAGTGGGCAAGCATGTACTTGTAGGTTGCGATAATGGTTGACTTTTTGTACTATATGCATTGAGAAGTCATCAGAAGATTTTAAAGCAGAAATAGGATAGCATGTGATTTATGTTTTTTGAAAGATCACTGTGGTGTAAAAAGACAGATTGTAGGAAAATAGCATTAAAGGAGGAGGAAAATGAAATTAGGAACTAAGAGCTCACTGCATTCACAAATTGAAAGGCGATTATGCTCCTTTTGCTTTCATAACATTAAGTAATAGTAATGCTGAGCCTAAAGTAGCATTCCAGTGCATCCAGTGTATTTCCTTTCTTCCTTTCATTCATTCATTCACTCTACAAACATCTTTTCTAAGTCCCTTTTTTGTTGTAGGCACTGATCCTAATCAGCAGAGCTTAAGTTTATCCGCAATGTCTTCCACAATTCCGCATTCCAGGGAATGCTAATGGAAGAACCACTGAAGATTCCTAACACCCTATCTCAGGCTGTCTTGAATAGCTATGACTAAATATTGTAAATCAGATATCCTCCAGTTTTCAAGTTCTATGATTTTATGATAGTTCTATATTATTTAAGGTATTTTTAAGAAATTGCTTTGAGGAAATAAGATTCAGAGAGAAATATGGAGACAAAAATATGGGGACACATTTTATTCAATTACACCAAAAACAACTTTTTATTTTGGACAAATGATAAGGATTCTAGAAATTTTTTCCAAGATCTTTTTTACCTTGTTCCTCAGAGAACTTACCTGCTTAGAATGTCCCAAATCCATAGAATCATTCTATAAATTTTAAATTGGAAAAAATGCAATTTGGCTTTACACCCACATGTATGATCTATTTGAAGTTTGTAAAGGCGTTATGACATCATTCCTTATTCCTGTTGTCTTCTCAGGAAAAGAAAATATGATCATCTAAAGCTCCTAACCACCACTCCTCAACCACACAACAATTAACAACTGGATCACTGATGAAAACAAATCCTTTCCAATTCAAACTGAGCATCATTACAGTGAGAAATGTTAACTTCTAATGACCTTCTAGCATTAGTGAGTTTTTAGTAAATCTAAATATATCTAAAGATTGGAAGGAAGTTATTACTGCTTCAACAAGATTCCATCAGCACATTTTATCTTTCAGTAAATTTCATACAACATGGAAACATCATGAAGCATTCTGAATTCAGTAAATTTCATACAACATGGAAACATCATGAAGCATTCTGAATTGTGAAAACACATTAGTCAGTGGAGGCACACCAGTTTATCTTTCTAATGAACAAGATGACTGAAACCTGGATCAGACACGAGCGCTTATCAACCTCCTGGATCTCTAGCGCCTACCCAAAATATGGTAAGTCCAGCCTCTAACATTGCCTTAATAGAGCAGAATGTTATAAGATGGGTCCCTATAGGATTGCTCTGTCTTTAAGTACAGACCCACAATAAAACAAGGGTAAGAATACGTAGTCAGTAAGTAGAAGCCATTTCCCTGATTTATTTAGCAAATTGAGCCACTTATAACAAATTAGCAAGGCATCAGGATTTATTTTTGGAATTCATTAACACTGAACTATTTTCATGCCCTGAAATTGTTACCTTGGGATGAGATCCTTACTGTAATAATTGGAGCTAATTTCTTAAAATAATAAAGTTTTCCTTTTGGTCATCAGGTTTGTTTAGTTTCAGTGCAAGTTTATTAAAGTTGGCTTCAAAGGTAAGTCATTAAGCAGGGAAATTTGGTGGTTGCTGTTTTCAAAGACTTTAAAAAATTACTTATTTCTAAAATGTATCCAAAGCAGTAACATTCCTTTGAAAGAAACAAAAGCTTGGAGACTCAAATTTGGCTGGATCTTCCGGGATGGAATCATGATTTAGATCAGAAATGAGTTAGGAGGGTAGGATACCTCCTAACCCTGTGTTCCATGAACAACATCTAACTGACATGGGGAATTCAGCTTAGTATGGGAGCCGCACAGGCTCCTGGGCTGTATGGAAACAGGAACTTGATGGAGATGGAGAACATCTCTGACTTATGGCTATGGGCTCCACCTACCGCTGACAAACTTAAAATGAAAACCCATTGCTCCTATTAGATAAAAGAAATTAGGGGAGCCTGGGTGGCTCAGTGGGTTGAGTGTCTGCCTTCGATTCTGGTCATGATCCCTGGATCCTGGGATTGAGCCCTGCGCCAGGCTCCCTTCTCAGCAAAGAGCCTGCTTCTCCCTCTCCCTCTGTGATCTCTCTCACTTTCATTCTCTCTCCAATAAATAATAAAAAAACTTTTTTTAACAAACAAATAAATAAATATAATATGAATAAATTTAATATTGAAATGTACAGAACTATTTTCACTTTTATGTATCCAGCTATAAAATGTCTTAAAATTTTAGACATTGAGCTTAATTTAACAACTCAAAATTCCACATAAACCTAGAAAGGAAAACTATGGGATGTGAAAAGCTACCCGTGCAGTCCTAAGAACAGATATTTTTATAGCTTTGTTGACAGGTCTTGGATTCAGCCAGAACAACCGGGAATATGTGTACAGCATTTGAGAAATACTTCTTCAAAAAATGTCATGCTGACTTTGACCTTATCCTCTACAGGGTCATTTATGTCTCCCATGCCCCAACTGTCCCAAACTTTCACATTCATATCCAACGATTACCTGTTACTTTTCCCTTACTCCTAGAGCAAAGTCAGACTTAACACTTCCCTACCTCTAGCAGTGAAGAATAAGCCTTCCACCTTCCTCTGACTTTATAGGACAAATGTGCTTTCACATCCCCTGACCTAAAGAAGCAAATCATCTACCTCACCAATAGAAATAGCTTCTCTCCATCCATCACTCCCAGCCTGCAAACAGCTTGGACCCAGTCTTACAGCAGAGTGGAAGGAGGAAGGGGTAAGACAGAATAAGAATTTACTGGGGTGCCAGGGTGGCTCAGTTGGATAAATGTCCACCTTCAGCTCAGGTCATGATCTCCAGGGGCCTGGGATTGAGCCCTACATCAGGCTGTGATGCTAGGCAGGGAGTCTCCTTCTCCCTCTGTCCCTCTACCCTACCCCCTTCTGCTCTCTCTCATGCTCTGTCTCTCAGATAAATAAGTAAATAAAATCTAAAGAGAGAGAGAGAGAGAGAGAGAGTTTACTGCAGTGGCACGAGCAGTCAGGGGCACAGCATTCACACTTACCACACGGCTCACGATACAAGGAATCATTTGAAGGACCACCCATTTACTTACTAAGTCTGCTTGGAAGCCTTGTTCAGCATCTTCTCTTTGGATTTAGTTTAGTGATGAATTATCCAGTCACCTGGGCAGCTTATGTAGCTGTCCTCAGAGTACTGTCATCACCAGGCAAGGGTCACTAATCAAAGAGACGCCACATGTACCTGTAAAAGACCAAAGCTCTATACTCACATCCAGATTGCCCTTTAAGTCATGTCTTACTACTTCTGATCACAGCACAGGATTCTGCTGACAAAAGAGAAACTTTACTGTAAGAACAAACAGACTGAAATAAGTTCATTGCCAATTTGCCTCTAATTAGCATGCCACTTTAGCATTGTACGTGTGCCCCTGGAACTCAAAGTCTTCGTCTTTCTGACACTTTTTTGAAATCTTCAAATCCTTTTTATAGAAAAACACAGAAAGAAGATGATTCCAGCTGTAACTTCATTCCCTATGTCTAAAGACATCATAGCTGTCCAGCCTTGGGCCTGGCAACATCTACATTTACTCTTTAGTCCAAAAGTTTTTAAAAAATTAACTGTAAACTGAAAGAAAACTAATAACTAATGGGACTAGACCATGTCCCATTTTGTTGTAGCTGCAAATTTTCATATTTTAAGGGTTTTGACACATTCCTGTTAACTCATTGTTTAATATTTGTATCAGCTCAAATACTGGCTAGAACTAGAGACCTGTCTTTCCACTAACTAACGTCTCTACTTAAATTTTACAAGAATCTCATTTCTCCCCTTAGAAAGAACGTGAGTCATTGTCAAAGCACTATCTGTACAATGTCTGATGGCTGATGGGATGGATTCATGATCTGAGGAATGCTGTTTATAACAGAGAGATTTAAAGTGGATTCTCCTGGGCAACAGTTATACAAACAAACTTTCCCTTATCAACAAAAAACGTTAGTCATAAAGTGATAATTGGATTTTTCAGTAACTATTTCTTATCCCCCCTTCTTGTAACTTCTCTTTGATCTGCTATCCTAGAATGTCAAAAGAAATAAACTTTCAAGTGCCTTTACTATGCCAAAAATCTCTCAATATTTCTCAGTTACAGAGGCAAGACATGCTTTTCAAGGCACACAAGGCCTTCACACACCACTAGCTCCCAACTGCCTTCCTGCTATTAAGGCCGGAAAAAACATTCTGTCCACTTAATTTTCACACCTTCTCAGCCATATTTTTCATGCTTCCCATCCTTAGTAGGCATTTTCCTCTATTTGACTCTATTAATCAGACTAAACCAGGCCTCCCCTTGGGCACACCTCCTAATTACAAATTACCATGACAATCAATCCTCTCTAATGACCAACAAGTCCGTATTGTCGTTTCTTTTCAAAGATCTACCCCTCCAGCAGAAGAGTTATGTTGTTTCTAGGTAAGGCTGATCTTAACCTAGGTAGAGTCGGTAATGTGGTATGATAGAGTAAGACTTGATATGACTAAAGAATATCGGGAAGATTCTGGGGCGGGGGGGAACCTTTAAAATTCTTCATACAAAAGTTCTCTTTTAAAATATGAATATTCTGGGAAGTTATGCTAAGGACTGAATGTTTGTGTATCTTCCAAAATTTGTATGTTGAAAATCCTAATCCCCAATACGATGATATTTGGAGATGGAGCCATTGGGAGGTAACTAGGTCATGAAGGGTTAAGCCCTCATAATGGGATCAGTGCCCTTTTAAGAAGAGACACAAGATGGGTTGGTTCCTCTCTCTGGTCCCTGCCATGTGAAGATACAATGAGAAGATGACCATAGGCAAACAGGAGAAGGGCCTTCCCTAAGAACTTGCCTATGCTGGCACTCTGATCTTTTAGGAATAAATGTTTAAGCCATATCCAGTCTATGGTATTCTGTTATAGCAACCCAGACTAACCTAGATGGGTTAGTTCAGCAAACTATTCACATGACAAAGTCAGAGATTTATAAAATACTTTCACCTCTATAGGCTTAGTAAGACACAACGTATGAGAGGCAAGATGGAGTAGGGAAAAAGTATATAATAAAATGAAGCAAAGCTCACTGAAGACAAATTCTACCTAATTAAAAATTGTTCCTATCCCAGAGAGTCACATTTTGCTCAAAGCAAAGTAAATGTTCTAAACTAGATTGAATAATAACTAGTCTTGATTTACACATTTTATTTTAGTTCATTTTAGGTTTCTCCTTTCATGAGATGGTTTATAACATCCCCAGAATCTATTATTTTCTTAGAGTACAATGCTCATTATTGAAACTCCCACAAAGCTCTTTACATAAAAAAAAGATACCAGGGAAATATCTGAGTCACTAGAAGCATAATCTTCTAAAAAAGAATTTCAAAGCCAATAAAATTATTTCCAGATGATGCTACAAGAATAATTTAACTTAAGTAAAAGATAAGAGACTGTCAAAATGTGCCAGACTTTGAGAAGTTCTGTGTCATACTTCATTGCACACTTTTCAATGTCATTTAAAATTTTTTCACACTTATCATGATCCTCTGAAGGACGATTTTTACATTATGAATTAATGAAATAAATTTTATAAAGAAAAGCATAGTATAGATATATGCTGGAAAGCAATGAAAGAATTTTCATCTATTAATAATTTACCAAGGTCACATCACAATTTGCAGGCCAAATTTTAATCTCTCCTGTTCCATTTTTTAAAAACCACCTCTCTGCATATACCTGGAATCCATAACATACAAAACATATGCTTCAATAAATTCCATAAACTCAGGGCACCTGGGTGGCTCAGTGGGTTAAGGATCTGACTTCAGGTCAGATCAAGATCTCAGGGTACTAGAATTGAGCCCTGTTTCGGGGTTCCAGCTCAGCAGGGATTCAGCTCTTTCCTCTCCCTCTCCTCTCTCTACTCATGCTTGTTCTTTCTTTCTCTCTCAAATAAATAAATAAAATCTTAAAAAATAAATTCCATAAGCTCTTCTTTTGGTCTTCATCTTAGAAATCCCAGATACAACTTGGAATTTTTTTTTTATCACCGCTACATTATTTTAATTAACAGTCTCGGGAAAACATACCTGATGGTTCCATTTCCAAATGAAATTTGAATCAAAGATAGCATAGAAAGCCATTCTTAAGAACCTACTGGCTAATTTCACAATTTTGCATGAAAAGTGGTAGCTACATTTTTTTGTTGATAATTAGAATATGCCATTTATAAAGAATGTATATGAAGTAGTAGGTAAGAATCAAAATATTTGAGGGAGAGTAGAAACCAAGATCCTTTTATTCAGAATATAGAAAACATTACTACCCTTGGTCCTAACTTCTCAGTATTAGTTTTGCTGAACTTTTATAAAGTTTAAGCAATTTATAGATATTTTCTTAATGGTAAATGTATTAGATGAAAAAGTTGAAGTGTATGATCTCAAATTATTGTCTCAAACTCCCATTCACAGTTTGTTCTTTCTAAAATTTTCTTTCCTTGATTGAGTACCCCCTACAGTGCACACAGTCAATTTGGAAAGCACTAGTATAGTGGGAAGAAATGGACTTTGAAGATACTTCCAATCCTGGCTCTGCCACTTTTGAGCACGAGCTAGTTAATTATTTCAAATGTAGTCCCTCCATGCGACTTATCATAAAAGTGTCATTTAAAATAAGTAAGGTAACTTTTTGAGGAACCTCATATACCAGTTTGCATTCCCACTAATAGGGTAGGAAGGTTCCTCTTTCCCCACAGCCTTGTCAACACCTGTTGTTTCTTGTGTTGTTGATTTTAGCCATTCTAAACAGGTGTGAGATGACATCTCACTGTAGTTTGACTTGTATTTCCCTGATGATAAGGATGTTGAGCATCTTTACATGCATCTTTGGTCATTAGTAGGTCTTCCTTGGAGAAATGTCTGTTCATGTCTTCTGCCTATTTTTTAGTTGGATTACTCATCTTTTGGGTGTTGAGTTGTACAAGTTATTTATATATTTAGGATACTAACCCTTTATCAATTTTGTCATTTGCAAATTATCTTCCTCCATTCCATAGGTTACCTATTAGTTTTGTTGATTATTTCCTTTGCTATGCAGAAGTACCAATAGTTTATTTTTGCTTTTGTTTCCCTTGCCTCAGGAGTGGATTTAAATTAAAAACTTTTAAAAAAAGAAGTAAAATAACTACTTAAATGTTCCTATAGTAGATCCTGGTGTATAAAAGACAATCACTAATCATTAGCAGTTCTCTTCCTGTTTAATTCAACTATTCAACAAAACATTATTGACCAGTTATAAATACTGGTGCTGGATGCTGGTGATATTAAAGACAGCAAAGACACCATGTTCCATTCAACCCCGTGGTTTAACGGGGGAGAAGGATATATAAACAAATATTAGCAATACAGTAGGAATATTTCAATAGTAGAGACTTACTTATCCATTCAACTAGTTATACATCGGGCATTCTACTTGGTACTGGAAATTCAAAGATAAATTTAATCCCATCTGGGAAGGTAATCAATTGTTGATTCTATTCTATTTTTTTAATATCTAGAAGGATTCATATTATTGCTTTCATTCACATCAGTTTTATTAGCTTGAGTTTTTAAGGAACTTGTTTCTCAATTATTTAATGCATTAGCCTAAATTAGCTTATAATATTTCCTTCTTATCATTTTAATGTCTATAAGGTCAGTGGTGATGTCCCCCTCTTTCATTTCAATATTGGACATTTGTGTCTTCTTTCTCTTTTCTTGATTAATCACAATGAGGTTTTATCCATTTTATTAATCTTTTATAAAAATCAAATTTGGCTTTTTAATTTGCTCTATTACATATTTTTTCTATTTTATTAATTTCTACTCTTACCTTCATCATGTCTTCTATTCTCTTTGAATTTAATTAGTTTAATGATTTTAAGATGAATCACTGATTTTAAGCTCTTCTTCTATAAGAAATTTATTCAAGACTATGAGTTCACCTCTGAGGAAGCCTTTAGCTGCATTTCATAAATTTTAATATGTTATGTTTTCATTAGCATTCAGTTTGAAATGTTTTCTAATCTCTACAGCAATTCTTCTCTAAACCCATGTATCATTCACAATGGTGTTCATTAATTTCACACTTGGAAATTTTCTAGTTGCCATTTAGTCATTGATTTCTAGGATAATTAAACTGGGTACAGTGAACATACTCTGATCAGTTCAATCTGATTAAATGTGTTGAGACTTCCTTTTGCAGTCACGCACATGGGAAATATATTAGGTATTCTTCAATTGCTAGATGCAGGTTTACATATGTGTTAACATTTATATATTAGATAATGTTTATCATTCAAATCTACTATATTCTTCTACATCTGCTCGAACTAGCAGTTATTTAGAAAAGTTATGTCTCCCATTTTAGTGTGGTTTTGTCCATATTTACATTTAGTAAAATCATTGTTTGCTTTATATCTTTTGGAGCTACTTCACTAGACACACATAATTTTAAATTGTTATTTCTAAAAGACTGACACTGTTATTATGATTTATCTCTCATTATTTTATATTTCTTACTTTGTAATCTAGTCAATTAGTTTAGTTAGACCAACTTTATTTTAGTTGCCATTTGCATGATACATCTTCTATAATCCTTTTCATTCAACCCTTCTGTGTACTTATATTTAATCTGTGACTATTAGAATAGAGTGTGTTGGGATTTATTTTTGTATCTAGTCTGACAATATTTGTCTTTAAGTTATTATATTTCATCTGTTTACATTTAATGTTAAATAACTGATCTATGTGGGTTAAATCTTCCACATTCATATTGTTTTCTTTCTTGCATTATTTTCAATTAATTATGTAGGGGTTTTTTGTTGGGTTTTTTTTTTTTGTTTTTTTTTTAAAGATTTTATTTATTTATTTGACAGACAGAGATCACAAGTAGGCAGAGGCAGGCAGAGAGAGAGGAGGAAGCAGGCTTCCTGCTGGGCAGAGAGCCTGATGTGGGGCTCGATCCCAGGACCCTGGGATCATGACCCGAGCCGAAAGCAGAGGCTTTAACTCACTGAGCCACCCAGGCGCCCCAATTATGTAGTTTTTATTATTGCATTTTCTTCCTCTCTATTAGCTATTTAGTTACATGTTCTCTTTACTATTAAAGTTTACTCTATAACTACAATATGCATCCTTGATTCTTTCAAGTCTAACAGTAATTTTACCATTTTTAGACAGGTGTGGACTTTAGAATAATTGTATTCCATTTCCCCTTGTTCATATTTTGTGCTCTTTTTGTTACATGTTTTAAAAGCACCAGGATAGTAGCCTTGATTAATACAATCAATACCATTTGGATGCATCCATATGTTTACTCTTTCCATAGATTTTCATTCCTTTTTACATTCCCATGCTTCCAGGGAGAATTATTTTCCTTCTATGTGAAGTACTTCATTACTATATATTTTAGTACAGATCTTCTGAAGATAAATTCTTTCAGTTTTTGTTTACCTAAAAATATTTATTTCATCCTCCTTTTTGAAGGATATTATTTTGTAGGCTGATGTAATATATATATATAATTTTGTATATATATATAAATACTTTTTTGCATTGAGTTGTAATTATAGTATATTCTGTCTTTCAATGTTTCTGTTGAACAGTCAACTATAAGACATTGTGGCTCATTTGGCAATAAAACCTCTCCTAGTCTGATTTAATGATTTTTTTTGCTATGATTTTTCATCACTTTTACTATGATCTGCTTAGATATGTCTTTTTTCCTCCATATTTATCCTGCTCAGAGCTCACAGTACTTCTTGAATATATGGCATGACTTTATATTCTTTCATAAGTTTTACAAATTTCTCAGTCATTATCTCCTCAAATACTGCATCTCTCCCATTCTCCTCCTTCTTACAGAACGCCAATTACATAAATGTCATATTTCTGCACATTATCTCATATGTCTCTTACATTCTTTTCTACATTTTCTATTCTTTTGTTTCTGTGATTCTTTCTGAACATTTTTTTATTCTCCATATACCAAATTACTAATTCTCTCTAGTTTCACCAAATGCTAATAAGCTGCCCATTAAGTTCTTAGTTTCAGATATTTGAGTTCTAGAATTTCTACTTGATTTTTAACAATTGGTAGTTCTCTGCCAAAATTCCTCTTCCTTGACTATTAATAATAGTTATTTTAGTCTGGGAAACACCAGTATCTGAACCTCCTGATAATAGATTTCTACCATCTTTGATTTAGGTCAGTTCTTTTATTTCTGTATGAATGAATTGGGTTTTTATTGGATGGAAGACACTAAAGATTTATAAAAATAATTTGAAGAGCTGGGTGATGTTACCTTCCTTCAGAGAATCTACATATGCTTTGGTCAAGCACCAAGTCCAAGAAAAGTTTGTTTTAATCAAATCAGAGATCAAGATGATTTGAAACCGGCCTTCAGGACTAGTCTAATTCTGGTTTACCCTAATTCTAGGAAGTTGTCGTTTGAGAGTCCCAAATGAAAAGGTGGCCTATTTAAGCAGAGTCTACCTCCTTGACAAATCCTCCACTCCAGTTTTTATTCCTGCATCTCCATATCACTCAAAGAATCTCTCCTCTGCTTCTCAGTTTTCCAGCCCCTGGTTTCACTTTTGAAATCCACAATTTCCTTGAAGGTGAAACTATCACCAAACGCTGGGCTCATTTTTGTTCGTCTCCCTCTTGTTTCAGGTCTTGGCTTAAAAATGCTAGGTAGCTAACTGATGCCTTCATATGGTATGTTCTTCTTAATATTTTATCCAGAATTCACAATCATCCTCAACAGAACTGGTATTAAGTAATCTAGTCAACCTCATGCACATTAATAGAAACTCTCTGACCCATGTTCTTTTTAATTTTTTTTTTAATCTATTGGCTTTTGATTGGTCTTTTCCTTCTACATTATGTCACTTAAACCTTAAAAATATTTTTAGCCAGACTATTAGTGCATCTATACTAGGATCAGGTAGCTCAAAGTTTATATCACCAATGCAATCTGGGAAAAAAAAGAGAGAGAGAGAGAGAAACCACAATCCAGCAAAAATGCTCCAGTGTCCAAGATATCTGTAAATGTTGAAATATCCTCAAATTATCCCCCCCTAGTTTTTACTTCCTTAGCATATCCATTGTTGTGAGAATTCCGGTGATTCACCTGTTATTGGACTCTAGTGCTGTGGGGTCATGATGGTTGGCAGACACCAGAGCTACCAGTTACTAGCTCTGGTAGAGACTTGATACAACCGAGGAAGCATGTATTTCCACTTGAGCCATTCCACAATTTACTTAAAAAAAAAAAAATCATTAACATTAGAATGAGTAGTATGTTTCCCTTAAAGGTCAACAACCATTGTTCAAGGGAAACAGAAAAATAGCCCTAGAAATACATGGTACAAGCATAAAGTAAGGGTCATTAGAAAGAAAACTTACAACTGGAGAAAACTTGAGATTGCACAAAACACCAAGAGTGCTTATAATCCCACAGATCAGAGTAAGTGGACTAGGCACAGCTAGATTCATCCTATAAAGTAAAGAACCCTGCCCTCGTATCATTGTCAAGTGGTATGGGTACAAGATTACTTCAAGTGGACTATCTAACAATGGGAGCTTCCTGGCTGAAAGAATGTTTTAAAAAGGGGGGGGGGTGGTATCTGGAGCTCAGATAAGCACAGATAAGGTATTAATTATTAGCCACATAGCAGGTGTCAGGGAAAGATTCTTGTTATCCTCACGTTGAACGAGCATGCTCCTGCTGAGCCAAGTTTTTGTAAATCCATCAAAAGAGAGCGAGCCACCAGGGTAATTTTCAGGGCAAGCCAAGAGGCAAGATTTATCTTTTCTCAGTTTTAGCCCTAGCTAGCCCTCCCATTATGTATGTTGTTTAGACATGGCTCCCATCGGTCTCAGTCTCCTCATCAGTACACTAGAGATAATAGAGGTGAGACTGGATAGATTCAATTCCAGCTCTGGTATTAGGACACTGTTTTCTAATTCTGCACAGAGTGTTTGCGTGCTCAAGCTTTGCGTAACACAATTTGTTCTTTCTCTAATCCACTTAGATCAGTGGGTTCTCAGCCTTGGATGCACATCAGAATCATTAAGATGTACTTTTTTTCATTTTTACTACAAACTATGTATATTACTTTTGTAATCAGAAGAGTACATTAATGATCATGTACCCATTACCTGACTGCAACAATTATCAATATTTGGCCATTCTTATTTTATCCATATCTTTGCCCACTCCCCAATCCATCCCCATTCAATTATCATTATTCTTAACAGTTTTAAAGTATAATTTGCATATATTGAAGTATAAAAGTCTTAGAAGTACAACTTTGATAAATGAGTACAACTATATAATTCACATCCCTACCACAAGACAGAGTATTTCCACCTGCCCAGAAAGTTCCCATTTTGGAACTGCTTTAGAACTTCATATAAATGGAAACATACAGTTTGTATTATTTTGTCTGGCTCTGTTTGCTCAACATAAAAACATGGGATTAATGTTTTTTTTTAAGATATATTCCAATGTCTTATATATTTGGAAACAAGATATTTCACAAGTGAAAAGAAGAAATGGTAGACTCCATCTCTGAGACAATAACATCTCAGACACTAATAAAAGTTGACTATGTTGAGAAATATCCAGGGCCATCAAAAAGCATATATGGCTAAAATCTAAAAAATTAGTTTTAGTGCATATTTCTGCCACCAGTTATAATCTTATCCTTGCACTTCACTTTAGTCTAAAATCAAGTTCTTCCCCCTGCTATCCTCCACCAGAAAATGCACTCCCTGAGGGTCTTGAAAGATAATATCTATGTGGAAAAAGTTCTATAACTTAATGTGACTGATCCAGCTCTGACCTACAGCCACATGACTAGGAAAATTGTTTCAAAAGTGGTTTAGTCTGGTTTACATATATCTTAAAGGCAACTTGTATATGGTGTAATTCAAATACAAGAAATAGCTATTAATTTGTTAATACCGCTTTGAAGGTGTGGGAAATGTACCAATGGTGCATGCAAGATCTTAGCAATGTTCAGACAAGAGCCCAAAGATAAATCATCACAAAAGCAAGAAAGATGGAGCTATAATTTTTATGGGTTGAAGAAACTGGAAGAATCATTTCCTATAAACTCAAAAGGGACAGAATTGTAATTGGCTGTGGCCTGTTTCAACCCAGATATCTATTGAACATGTATTAATTTGTACTGTTTGTGCTGGCCAAGTTCTTCCCAAGCAGGAAAAGCATTTGAAAATTTGTTAATGGCTATACTTTAAGAAGGTGTTTCAAGATATTACCAAATTTTTGAGAAAACTCTTAATGTTTTTCAATCACTTTTAGGTTGTTGGCCTCAAGTAAGTGTTCCAACTCTACTTCTATAAAAGTTTTCTTACAAATGTTACTTAGAGGGTAAATAGTTGTAGGAAGTACATGGTAAAAAGAAACTGCAAGGTTTTTCAATCCTTTGTCTTGAGCTGGGAAAGCCCAGGAATAAAAAAGAGGTGGAGGGAAATGTTTACATCACTCCAAACATAGCGACAGCTGTTTTGCATCAAAGGAAAGGTTTTTAAAATGTGCTAAAAGCTAGTTCAGAATACGGAAAAAGAGATTCACTATGCACTGAAAGGGACATCCACCTTCCTCAAAACTTAGTTTCCTAAACAATCACGTTACTCTGCCCTTCTATATATGTGATCATGAGCTAACATTATAATCACAAAAGATAAGACTCTAATTTTAAAAATTCAAAATCCTCCACAGCTCAGCAGCTGTGTATGATTAAGAATGTAAATAGACTCAGGAGACCAATTCCATTTCCAGGTTCTCTGTTTATGAATCACCTACCCAGGGACATAATTTTAATGGAAACAATTTCTTTCTAAAGCAACAAATAAATTAAACTTTCAGGAAGCCCGCAGCAGAAGCACTTCTTTACTAGTACTGTTTCACTGAACAAAGGCAGACTCCATTTTCACTGCTTTAAGACATTTGTAACAGCTGACATGTCAGGAAATGAGGGTTTCTCTGTTTTTCATTTTCTAGGAAAAGAAAAATATTAAGGTGGCCTTTTCGGTCACAGCAACTTAAACTCCAATTGTTCCTATGGCAAATGAAAGATCTGTTACTGAGGATGGGTACGGCACTTTTTTTTAAGATTTTATCTATTTATTTGAGAGAGAGTGAGAGAGGGCATGAAAGGGGAGAGGGTCAGAGGGAGAAGCAGACTCCCCACTGAGCAGGGAGCCTAAGGCGGACTCAGTCCTGGGACTCCAGGATCATGATCTGATGACCGGAGCAAAAGGCAGTTACTTAACCAACTGAGCCACCCAGGTGCCTCTGACATAGTACTTTTGATGGTGAAACTAGAATGTATCACTTAAGGCTCTTCAAGCCAAGGCTGGGTTGGATGGTTCTATTAACCTGACCCATGAAACTTAATATTGACCCTGACTCATGTCCTTGATTTACAGTTCAAGATGAAATCCACTCAAATGTCTGTGTTGTGAAAAACTGTGCTGTGTTATTTAGCCAATTATCTAGCCCAAGGGACCCACTTTAAGCCAGAAAGCCATTATTCTTTCTGAGTAAAGGACAATGGGAAGTGAATACAAATCTAAGAAAAAATAATACTAAGTTATCTGAAATAAGAGGCTATACCTGGTGCTGAAGCTAAAGGTAATTCAACCTCCTTGACATTAATACCATTCTGCTGCCTAGAAAATCTGCTTTTCTTTTCACTGCCTAGAGAAATTCTCCTCCATCATCCAATGCCTAGCTCCAATATTATCTCCTCTATAAAGTTTTCTTCAGTTTCCCCAAATTATGGGTTGCCCTTCTGCACTGCCAAAGATTTTTAATTTGTGCTTCTTTCCTTAAGAGTGGGATCTATCTTAATCCTTTTTGAAGCTAATCCTTTTTGAGGCTAGAAGAGTATGTGGGGGAGGCCCTTAACAAATATCTTTGAAAAAAAGAAAGGAGAGAGGGAAAGAAGAAGGAAAAAGATTTTTTTTTAAAGTAAACAGATATTGCTTAAAGTAACTCCTTTTTTTCTGAAAATTATTGTAATCACAAATTGTGTGATTAGAATTCTGTGAACTATCATCAATATAATTCAGTTTTGGAAGTCTTTCAGATATCTCACAACAGTGGTGAGAAGGTACATAGGTGTTATACAAACTTCTTTTATTACCACTAATCTTTAGGAAAATGAAATTTCAGAGTTATTATATAAGTTATAATATCAGTAAGATCTACTTTGGTTTGCATTGTTAGAGTGAATACCTTCCTAATTAAAGAATAGTTAAAGCTTACAGGGAAGGAAATAAAATCATATGGTTATTAAGGAAGGACTTTAAAGCAGACTCTAACATTTATTTGGGGCAACTGTTTCCCAGGAATGAATTGCTACGTGCTAATGGGGTCAAAGACACTACATGATTCCCCAGGGGTCCTTTTCTATTCAAAAGAGCTTTCAAAATAAAGTGGGGGTGGAACAAGAGGAGAGGGAACTATTCCTTCATGTACCAAATGCATTCTCAGAGCACGAACATCTGTTTCAGTTTACATACTTTGAGTATGACTTTATACATGGAATTAAACTTGGGCAACATGCCTAAGAAGCCTGTCTGCAAAAGGACCACATGTACCACCAACAGCTGGAATGTGTATAGGTCCACATTCTGCACAACCTAATACCCTGTGAGCCACCAAAGGACCCCAGTCTCAAAACTTAAATGTCAAAGAACAGCTCCTAATGCTCATGAAGATTTTATAGTTGAGAGGGAAAAGAAAGGAAAGGCAAAGGAATCTGACTCTAAAACAACATATACTACTAGAATTAAAAGAGATGTTCCTGTAAATAAAGACAATTAAAGATCCAAAAATCGTTTTGAATTTCTTTATATTTAGACATGCTTATTCAATAACATTTCCCTAGTTTTATTAGGCATTAAAAATATTTTTCATGTGCTAATAAGACAGGGATAATTTCTTACAGACTGAAGTGTGATAGAAACCAGGCAAAACTAAAGATGTTCCTTTGCTGCCACCATGTGGTCCATCTGTATTTTTGCAGTCATAGTTTAAGTTTGTAAATAATAATTTTTATTCCTAGTTCTGAAGACTTCAATATCAGCTCAAATCGCTGGTATGCAAGTACTATAAAAAACTTGAGGAACACAGGGTATGTTCCCAGATAATGTAAATATTAATAAATTATCAACCAGTAAGTAGTAACTACGATCTCACAATGCAGGAAGCATTGCATTATATCTGGAAGAACAACCCACTGCCTTGTTCACAAAGAGTATACATCTGTTAACATCAATACAATGACAAATCTCTGAAAACGGTAAAATATTCATGAAAGAAACTGAAGACAACGTAAACAAATGGGAAGACATTCCATACTCGTGGATTAGAAGAACAAATATTGCTAAATGTCCATACTACCTAAAGTAATCTACAGATTTAATGCAATCCATATCAAAACAGCAAGAGCACTTCTCACAGTACTAGAACAGAGAATACTAAAATTTGTATGGAACCAAAAAAGACTCCAAATAGCCAAAGCAATCTTGAGAAAGAAGATGGAGTTATTACAATCCCAGATTTCAAGGTACAATATAAAGTGGTCATAATCAAAACGGCATGGTCCTGGCACAAAAATAAACACACAGCTCAATGGAAAAGAACATAGACCCCAGAAATAAATCCACCTTTATATGGTCAATAATCTTTGACACAGGAGGCAAGAATATAATGGAGAAAAGACATTCTCTTCAATAAATGGTGCTGGGAAAACTAGGCAGCTATATGTGTAAGAAACTGGGCCATTTTCTAACACCATACACAAAAATAAACTCAAAATGGATTAAAGGCCTAAATGTGAGATCTAAAACCATAAAAATCCTAGAGGAAAGCTCAGGCAGCAATTTCTTTGACACTAGCCATAGCAACATTTTTCTTAAAATGTCTTCTAAAGTAAATAAAACAAAAGTAAAAATGAACTTTTCGGACTACAATAAAAAAAAACAAACCCTTTTGCACAGCAAATGGAACCATCAACAAAACAACCTATTGAATGGCAGAAGATATATACAAATGATATATCCAATTAGGGGCTACTATCCAAAATTAAGGAACTTATAAACATATAATAACTTTACATGTTTTTAAACATACAAACTTTATAAACATAAACAAATTAATACAAAAAAAATAACCAGGGGTGCCTGGGTGGCTCAGTGGGTTAAGCCTCTGCCTTCGGCTCAGGTCATGATCTCAAGGTCCTGGGATCAAGCCCTGCATTGGCTCTCTGCTCAGCGGAGAGCCTCCTTCCCCCACTCTGTGCCTGCCTCTCTGCCTACTTGTGATCTCTCTGTCAAATAAATAAATAAAATCTTTTTTAAAAAAATAACCAATCAGATTAAGAAGTCGGCAAAGGAACTGAATAGATATTGTTCAAAAAAAGACACAAAAATGACCAAAAGACACATGCATAGATGCTCAACATCATCAGTCATCAAGAAAATGCAAATCAAAACCACAATGAGATGTCACCTTACACCTTTCAGAATGATTATTAACAAAAAGACAAAAAATAACATGTGGTGGCAAAGATGTGGAGAAAAAGGAACCCTTAACTACTATTGGTGAGAATACAAATTGGTACAGTCACTGTGGAAAATAATATGGAGGTTCCCCCAAAATATTTTTTAAAAATATATGCTATATGATCCAATAATTCCACTATTGGTTATTTACCCAAAGAAAATGAAAACACTAATTCAAAATGATACATGATGCATTATTTTTAATGTTTATTGCAGAATTTTAATGTTTATTTTAATATGTTTATTGCAGTATAATTTACAATAGCCAAAATATGGAAGCAGCCCAAGTGTCCATCAATAGATGAATGAATAAAGATGTGGTGTATTTGTGTGTGTGTGTGTGTATGTGTATGAATATTACACAGCTATTTAAAAAAAGCATGAGCTCTTGCCATTTGCAACAACATGGATGGACCTAGAGGGTATTATGCTAAGTGAAATAAGTCAGACTAAGAAAGACAAATATCATATGATCTCATTCATATGTGGAATCTAAAAAACAAAACAAATGAACAAACAAAAAAGAAGCAGAATCAGACCTTTAAATACAGAGAACTGGTGGATGCCAGAAGAAAGGGGAGGGTGGGAGGACAGGCAGAGAAGGTGAAGGGGAGTGAGAGAGGCAGGCTTCCAGTTACTTAGTAAATATGTCACAGGAGTAAAACACAAGCATAGGGGATACAGTCAGTGATTCTGCAATAGTATTGTGCGGTGACAAACTGGTAGCTACACTCGTGAGCACAGCACATGGTATAGTGATGTTGTATACCTGAAATCAGTGTCCCATGTGTGTATCAACTATACCCCCCAAAAATGTAAACATAGTTAAATGAAGTATTAACGTGAGACAACTCAAGAGCTATGATATAACTGGACAGGAATGAGTAGTAAAGAAAATTTCAAGTGCTTTGAGTGGGAAGTAGGAAGACATGAGAAAGTTCACTGAGGAGAATTTAGTTTTGTGGCTCTTAGAAAGGATTTAAATACACAGAATGACAGCAGGTGGAAATAACATTTGAAAAGGCACAGATCTAGAATCCTCGGGAATGCTGGGAGACCAAACCCACTGTGAAGTTCAGAGAGGTAAGTAAAAGAGGATAAATCAGAAAGATGTCAGGACAATTTGTGGCAGTCCTTTAAGCCAAGAAGCCTGAATTTGGGCCTATAGGTCATGGGGAGTCAGTCCCTGATTCAACATATCATGCATTTTTCCCCATTGTAAATACAACCCCTCAGCCACAGGAGCACCTGTGAGTTTATATGAAAATAATTATTTCCCAAACGAAGAATGATCCAGCAGCTCATATCCTCCAATCCCCACCTTGAGTAAGTGATTGGAAGTTCCCAGAGTCCTGAAATCATCACTGCCAAATCTCCAGGGAGAAAATTTTTTTATAAATAAGTATCATAAAGGATGGCGACTGGGCCCAGGAGATGTGAGACATGCTTCCTAGTGTTTTACTGAGGTCTTCTGTTCTTTTCTGAGAGGGTATTCTGTTGAGAAGAAAAATTTTAACAAAGAAGGCAAAGAAATTTAGGCTCCCAGGCCCCTCTGACAGTTGAGTATAATACAGTGTGCTGGGAAGGGACAGAGTCAGATAAACGGGTGAAGGACTGGGACAATGGCAAGGTGACACTTGGGAAGTCCAGGCAAAAGGAAAACCTAACATTTGGGTCTATTTGCTTCAAATAGCAGATATAAAAATTCAAAAAATAAACTTAAAACCTTATTGTGGGTCATATCCTATTGGATGCTCTCCTGTTCCTAAAAATAAAGCTACAGAACACCATGGAGAATAAAGGATTTCCAGAATGAGGTTCAAGTAAGTCCCTTGATCTTCACCTGTACAAAACCATAAAGGAAATTTACACACAGCCCTCTTGAGGAAAAAGCAGTAATTGTCGATAAAATACAGTAAAAATTCATCTTGTAAGCGGAAACATTCTCATAATTTAACATGGTACACACAGATGCTCCTGCCCTCTAAACAACACTCTTAGCATTGATATGCTGAGTAGACATGGTTTCTCTGTATTGTCAAGTTTCAAACTGATTCCTGGGACCTAAAGATTCCTAAGAATTGTTTCTGCCCCTTAAATGCTGCTCCTTAGCCATAAGACACAACTTCATTAGATATTCAAGCCTGTTCTTTAATTCTTATATTTTGTTGTAAGAAAACTTTGTAGGCAGAGCTTTCTCTATATAATAGAAAAGCAACATGAGGCTCTATCCGAATATTAGGATTAAATAGTAGGGACCAACAAAAGCAAAGGAATGATATTCCCTTCAATCACAAACACTAACAGAAAATAATGGAAAAAACTCTGACATAAGTTTATCTTGTCATTATCATTCTGGCCTCTTAAGAGCCTACTTAACTAATTTTCAGTTTTCTTTAATGTTCTAATAAATGCCATAAAAATTTTCTTCTTAATACTGCTTTCTTTGCAGTTTTGGTAAGTTAGTGTTCTCGTGATTTCCAATAGTTTTTTGTGGTTTTTTAAGGATTTTTTTGTTTATTTATTTGACAGAAAAAGAGAGAGAACACAAGCAGGGGGAGTGGCAGAGGATGCGAGAGCAGCAGGCTCCCCACTGAGCAGGGAGCCCAACATAAGGAAGGCCCAGATATGGACAATACAAAACAGAGTATACAATAGCTCCATATAATCAAGAACTTTTTGAAGTTCTACAGTATTTGGAAAACCAACTTACTGTAGATGCATTCTTGAAAATAATACTGTATTGGAGATGTCCAAAGTTTCCTCCATGTTCACTCATTTCTTAGCAACTGATCTCCAATCTTGTCTAATTTTGCACCTCAACAGCTTAAGAAATAATTTTAGTACACATAACCAAACATATGTGTATTTATTTATAATGTTCTGTATACATATAAACATGTAAATATAGAAATATAAATATTTTGTATGACACTCATATCTTATAAACACAAAAACAAAATAGAAATGAAGAGAAATGTTATCAGAGAAGCTACAAAGAGAGGTTAATGACATCTGACCCTTATCAGAGGCCGTGATTGGTCATTCTATTACAAAAGCAGAAAAACTATTTCTTAGGGCCTTCTTGCTTTTACTCTCCATCAGACCCAGCTATACTTCCTATAATTTGAATCCATGAGATTTCCCAAACCCCCATCCCTACCTTTTTCCAATAAAGACATTTATTGAGAGTATTTCCGTTTCTGGCAATCAAATGATCATGAAAACAACAATTTGTAAGTAGATATTACTGCCTTAGTCTTTTCTACAATATGATGATACCACTTTTTCCCTTGAAAGGTGAATCCATTTCCCCTTTACTTGAAACTGGGCAGCCTTGGGCTGCTTTCAAGTCTCCAGCTCTAACAATGGATTCATCTATTTCTCCTTTGCAGTCCTATCAGCCTTGTGCGTTTTGATGCTCTGGTGTTAAGCACATACACACTAAAGACCGTCACGTCTTCCAGGAGAACTGACCCCTTTGTCATGATGTAATGTCCCTTTACATCTTATAATATTTCTTGCTCTTAAGGCTGCTTTGTCTGAAATTAATATAGTTATTCTAGCTTTCTTTTGATTGGAGTAAGCATAGCACATCTTTCTTTACTTTTAATCTGTGGCTTTACATTTAAAATAAATTTCTTATAGAAAAAGTTAGGTCTTTTTTGTCATTGTTGTTCCACTCTGATATTCTGGGTTTGTTTGTTTTTTTTAAAGATTCCATCTATCTATTTGACAGAGAGAGATCACAAGTAGACAGGCAGGCAGAAAGAGAGAGAGAGAAAGAGAAGCAGACTCCCCGCTGAGCAGAGAGCCCAATGCGGGACTCGATCCCAGGACCCTGAGATCATGACCTGAGCCGAAGGCAGCGGCTTAACCCACTGAGCCACCCAGGCACCCCAATATTCTGGGTTTTAATTGGTGTGTCTAGATCATTGATGTTTAGAGTGATTATTGTTACAGTTGGATTAACATCTACCATAATTCTTTTACTGTTTTCCATGCATTGCCTCTTATTCTTTGTTTCTTTGTCTTCCATCCATTTTCTGCCTTCTCTTGTTTTAGATGAGCATTTTACATAGTTCCATTTCCTTACCTGTCTTAGCATATCAATTATTTATACATATATGGTTTTTACTCTTTTAGCGACTGCCCTTCAATTTGCAACATACATTTATGACTAATACAAGTCCACTCAAATAACACCATACCACTACTTTTAAATATCCCCTATACTTATTTTCCACCCTTATAACATTGCTGTCATTTATTTCACTTATTCATGTGCTATAATCATTCAATACATTGTTGGTATTTTTATTTTGAACAAACCACTGTTAAGAAATAGGAAATCTTTCATTTTTCTTGTTATCTCATCTTCCTTCTTTCTGGAGAACTTCTAACATTTCTTGCAAGACACGTGTATTAGAGATAAATTTCCCCAGTATTGGAGATAAATTTCCCCAGTTTTTGTCTGAGAAAGTCTTTCTTCTTCATTTTTGAAAGAAAATTTCACTCAATACAGAATTCTGAGTCAATGATTTTTTTTGTTTCAATATTTTAAATATTCCACTCCACTCTCCTCTTGCTTGTATAGATTCTGAAGAGAGGTCCAATGTAATTCTTACCCTTGTTCTTCTATAGCCACAATGGGTTTTCCCCCCTTTGGGTTTTTTCAAGATTTTTTCTTTGTCCTTAATTTTCTACAGTTTGAATACAATATGCTTAGGTGTAAATTTTTTTTTTTATATTTACCCTGCTTGGTGTTCTTCTAGCTTCCTGGATCTCTTCTTTGGTGTCTATCATTAGTTTTGTCTCAATCATTATTACTCCTATGGGTCCTTCTTCTCCTTCTAGTATTCCCATTATACATTCAGTTTTATCTTTTGTAATTGCCTCACAATTCTTAGATATTCTGTTCCATTTTTGCATTCTTTTTATCTCTGCATTTCATCTTTGGAAATTTCTACTGAATTTCTTCAAGCTGATTCTTTCCTTAGCTGTTGCCATTCTATAAATGAGCATATCAGACATTCTTAATTTCTGTTAAGGTATTTTTCAATTGCTAGAATTTCCTTTTGGTTCTTTACCTTAGAGTTTCCATCTCTTTGTTTACATTACCTGTATGTTCTTGCATTTTATCCATTTTTCCACTAGAGCCCTTAGCATATTGATCATAGTTGTTTTAATCTCCAGTCTAATAATTCCAACATCTCTGCCATACCTGTGTCTGGTTTTAATGCTTCCTCTGTTTCTTCAAACTGGTTTTTGTCTTTTAGTATGACTTGTAACTTTGTTGAAAGACAGACATGATACACTGGGTAAAAGAAGTTGAGGTAAATAGGCTTAGTAAGGTTTTCTGTAGATCTGGCTAGGGTTTGGCTGTGTTTATTGTTTATAGCAGCTTTAGTTAAGCTGTCCTTACTGTTTTAGTAGCTTTAGCCTTCATTTAACTTTTGGTGTCAAAAGCTAAAATATCTTATGGTATTTTTATTTTTGTCTCCCTTCTTGTCTTTATGTTTCCATATTGTCTTTGGGTTTCCCTAGAGACTTATCCTTAAATAGGGTCTGAGCCACACAGTTATGTCAGTCATATTCTCCTTTCATTCTACAGGAGCTCTATTGATATGGTGGTAAAGTGTGAGGAAGTGGAAGTGTTCTACAGTGTTATAATTAGATCTTAGTCTTTTAGTGAACCTATTCCCATAGGTTACAACCTTCACAAGTGCTTCTCAGATTTTTCCCCCCTTAGGTGAGACAAGAAGGCTAAAAAGAGCAGAGTTGAGTATTTCCCTTCCCCCTGGTCAGTTGGACTCCAGTAAAAACTCAGTCGGTTAGGCTCTGGTAAGATAGCTGTCAAGGGCAGGACTTGTCAAGAAGAGCAAAATGCTCTGGCCCTATTTAAAAAATGGCTATTTTCCCCTCTCTGTCATGGACACATGAGGGAATTTTTTCCTCCCATCTTCACTGTGAGTGTCCAGTAGGGTTCTTGGAGGCAAAACACATGAAAGTGTTAGGGTTCTTCTGAGACCAGGCCTTCATGAATACTTTTTTAACCTTTAATCTTCTCCACACGGAGCCTTCAGTAATCTGTCAATTACAGCTTAAATTTCTTTTCCCCAGTACTGGCTCCAGCAGTGGTGGTTACTGCTCTTGGGATCTGTTCTAATAAGCCATGATTTTCTGTATCTGTCTGTCTCCAGTTTTGGGAGCAGGGACAGTACTTTTTCCTATAACCTCAATTCTTTGAAAGATCTAAGAATAGTTGGTTTTCAGTTGGTTCAGCTTTTTCTTGCTGTGAGGATGAGGGTAATGATTTCTACGCTCCTTACATGCTGAATTATGACAACTTTGATACAGCAATGGGGACCCTTATTACTTTTGACAGGTCGTAAAAGGTCATGAAGCTATTGTTTGATTCCCTTGAGTCACTCTCTCTGCAGGATGTCAGCTCCTATGTCAAAATTCCAGCTACCTGAGACTGCCATGCTGCAGAGGCCACCCCACTAAGCTTACAGCTGACAGCCAGCATCAACTGCCAATAAAGAGTGAGCCATTCTGGACATCCAGTCCAATCAAACCTTCAAAGACTGCAGCCCAACCAATATAAGATTACAGCTGCACAAGACACCAAGTGAAAGTGCCTAGCTAGGCCTTTCCTGAATTCCCAACCCAACAAAATTGTGAACAAAAAAAAAAAAAAATTTGTTTTATGCCAGTACACTTTGGGGGTAATATGTTATTAGCAGTAACAAGAGAACAGATTTTTGAAATATTACTATACATGTGATGATTTTATTCAGTGTATCATACTCTTTTACTATGAAATTGACCAAGACCAAATTGATTAAATGACTTCAATTTTTACAGAGTTTGTTTGAAGAAACTCAAAGCCTGGCCCCAAACTGCTTTGCAACAGCTTAATCCCTAGTTAATCCCTGAGTCTCTGAAAGAATGTATACCAACATGACATGCACCACAGAAAATATATGCCCCCCCACCGAAGGGCAGTCTGCGAAACGCCATCTCAGATGTAGCCATGGAGAACAATGAACAAGGTAGACATTCCCAGAATGCAGAACTAAGGACTACAAGAACTATTCAAACCTCACTCAGGTCGAGGAACTCAAATCAAGCATAAATCAAGCATATAGGACTGAGAGAGAAGTTGACAAGTATAAGTATGAAGGCTTTTTGATAAATGCAAGTGCTTAAGATGTGTATTGTCAGATAAGCCTCAAGTTTACTTAAGAGTTCTTAACAAAACAAAGTTGAACAAAACACACACAAAAAATGTTACAGCTATATTCTTTTGAGAGACTTGATGGATCATAAAAACTCCCTTGTCACTGAATAAGAAATGTCCCTAAATGGCCTGTTGACTGAAATGTGAAGAGTTTGTAGATATTAAGTCATGTCACCAGAATAACAAATACCCAGTCCAAATATACAATGAGAAAAATATTATGACTTCTTTGAAAGACAGTGAATTAAGATGCCATCAACTGTAAGATGCCATTGACTGTAAAACCTCTCTCAGAGATCCAAAAATGTTTTGTAGATTTGATGAAATATTGCAATGATTTTAGATAAGGAGTTACCACTCATAATCTAATATAAACCACTAGTTTACCTCTAATATTCTCAAAGGGAGGGGCTGAAGGAAGACCTGTAGTATTACCCTTACTGTTTGACCCCATCTAATGCTGCCAAATATTAATTTTCTGCCTTTCTGTGTGGGTTCTCTCACTAACAAGCTGGAGTAATGAACCCAGCTTTTTCCGTGTCTTTCCTTCTCAGTTTTCAGTTGAGCTAAATTTTGTCTGAGCTAATATTTTTCTTACAGAACCTTGCTTAGGGCTGCAAAATATACACAATACTCTCCTACCACTTGACTTAAAACAATTTCCTTGGTAAATATATATAAAGTAAGAGTTTAAACAAATTTAAAAACACTCTGTGAAGTTTATTTTCCACTATGAAATATCTGTTGATATTAGTTATTTATGCTATTATGTACCATTAGTTTTATAAAAACTATTATTACTAGATAAAATCTCCTCTACTAGAGAAATCCTACCTCTATCATTTTACTCCTGATTATAAATGCTTGATTCTTGGGGGTGGGGGGGGTTCAGTAAGTTCTTTGAAGTAATAACTTTATTCCTAGTATCCTTCAAAGATGACCAATGACTTTTTGTTTTTGTGTTATGATGAACTCATGACTTTAACCATAATATATATCTCAATCCATTGCAGTTATTATTCTTTTTTATATTCAAAATGTTCCACCTCAGTGGGACCATCTTCAAGCTGTTCTTGAGTCCATTCAACTCAACCACAGTAGTCTTTGATAGATCTCTTGCTCTCTGATAATAAGATGCTTTGTTCATCTGTGTCTCAGACCTAAAATCAGCCATTTCTTCAAGCAGCTTTGTTTCCTTTTAGCGGAAAACAGAATTTAGAAGCCATATCTGGGTGCTAAGAGTGCCCATTGCTACCAAGTTCATGACAAAATACATTTTTTTAAAGATTTTATTCATTTATTTGACAGAGATTACAAGTAGGCAAGAGAGGCAGTCAGGGAGAGAGAGGAGGAAGCAGGCTCTCCGAGGAGCAGAGAGCCTGACGCAGGGCTCAATCCCAGGACCCTGGGATCATGACCTGAGCCGAAAGCAGAGGCTTTAACCCACTGAGCCACCCAGGCGCCCTGACAAAATACATTTTTTTTTAATTTATTTATTTGTCAGAGAGGGAGAGAGAGCAAGCACAGGCAGACAGAGTGGCAGGCAGAGGCAGAGGGAGAAGCAGGCTCCCTGCCGAGCAAGGAGCCTGATGTGGGACTCGATCCCAGGACGCTGGGATCATGACCTGAGCCGAAGGCAGTCGCTTAACCAACTGAGCCACCCAGGCGTCCCCAAAATACATTTTTAAAAAACAGAATACATCATAAGTTCATAATGATGATTCCAATTCAAATTTAGAACTATCTTCAGGTGTTTCTAATGGGCACCCAAGGTAAAGAACCAGTAATCTAGGCCTAGCCTGTCCCTAAACACAGCAGTATTTTTAACCTTGTCTTTTAGCATTAGAATCAACTGGAAAGCTTTTAAAAACTTGATGCCCAAAAAGAGAGATCTTAAATCAATAACTTAACTTTACACCTTAAAGAACTAAAAAAAAAAAAAAAAAAAAAAAAAAAAAAAAAAAAAAAAAAAAAAAAAAAAAAAAAAAAAAAAAAAAAAAAAAAAAAAAAAAAAAAAAAAAAAAAAAAAAAAAAAAAAAAAAAAAAAAAAAAAAAAAAAA